>JAUIMM010002493.1:0-128273 GCA_031769625.1 Taudactylus pleione | reverse complement strand
ACACCATGTTCTATACTATGTACCACTATACACCATATTCTATACTATGTACCACTATACAGCTCTATAACACATTCTATACTATGTACCTCTATACACCATATTCAATACTATGTACCACTATACAGCTCTACACCACATTCTGTACTATGTACCACTATACAGCACTATACCAAATTTTATGCTATGTTCCTCTATACACGTTATTTTATACTATGTACCACTATACAGCTCTACACCAAATTCTATACTATGTACCACTATACACCACATTCTATACTATGTAACGCTATACACCATATTCTATACTATGTACCTCTATACACCATATTTTATACTATGTACCACTATAAACCATATTCTATACTATGTACCACAATACACCATATTCTATACTATGTACAACTATACACCAAATTCTATACTATGTACCACTATACACCATATTCTATACTACGTACCACAATACAGCTCTACACCATATTCTATACTATGTACCACTGTACAGCACTAAACCATTTTCTATACTATGTATCACTATACAGTTCTACACCATATTCTATACCATGTACCATTATACACCATATTCTATACTATGTACCACTTTACACCATTTTCTAAACTATGTACCACTATACAGCAATTCACCACAATCTATACTATGTACCACTACACACCGTATTCTATACTATGTACCACTGTACAGCTCTACACGACATTCTATACTATGTACCACTATGCAGCTCTACACCATATTCTATACTATGTACTACTATACACCACATTCTATACTATGTACCACTATACAGCTCTACATCATATACCACTATACACCACATTCTATACTATGTACCACTATGTACCATTATACATTATTTTATATACTATTCACCAATACACACCATATTCTGTACTATGTGCCTTTATACACCATATTCTATATTATGTACCACTATACACCATATTCTCTACTATGTACCACAAAACAGCTCTACACAATATTCTAAACTATGTACCACTATACAGCTCTACACCATATTCTTTACTATGTACCACTATACACCATATTCAATACTATGTACCACTTTACACCATATTCTATACTATATACCACTATACACCACATTCTATACTATGTAACGCTATACACCATATTCTATACTATGTACCTCTATACACCATATTCTATACTATGTACCACTATAAACCATATTCTATACTATGTACCACTATACACCATATTCTCTACTATGTACCACAAAACAGCTCTACACAATATTCTAAACTATGTACCACTATACTGCTCTACACCATTTTCTGTACTATGTACCACTATACAGCTCTACACCATATTCTTTACTATGTACCACTATACACCATATTCAATACTATGTACCACTTTACACCATATTCTATACTATGTACCACTATACACCACATTCTATACTATGTACCTCTATACACCATATTATATACAATGTACCACAATACTGCTCTACACTATATTCTATACTATGTACCACTGTACAACACTACACCATATTCTATACTATATACAACTATACAGCTCTACCCCATTTTCTTTACTCTGTACCACTATACACCATATTCTATACTATGTACCACTATATACCATATTCTATACTTTGTACCTCTATATACAATATTCTATACAATGTACCACATTACACCATATTCTATACTATGTACCACTATACACCGTATTCCATACTATGTACCACTATACACTATTTCTATACTATGTACCTCTATACACCATATTCTATACTATGTACCACTATACACCATATTCTATACTATGTACCACAATACTGCTCTACACTATATTCTATACTATGTACCACTGTACAACACTACACCATATTCTATACTATGTACCACTATACAGCTCTACACCATATTCTATACTATGTACTACTATACACCATATTCTATATTATGTACCACTATACACCATATTCTATACTATGTACCACAATACAGCTCTACACTATTTTCTATACTATGTACCACTATACAACACTACACCACATTCTATACTATGTACCACTATACAGCTCTACACCGTATTCTATACTATGTACTACTATACACCACATTCTATACTATGTACCACTATACAGCTCTACACCATATACCACTATACACCACATTCTATACTATGTACCACTACACCACATTCTATACTATGTACCACTGTACACCGTATTCTATACTATGTACCACTATACCCCACATTCTATTCTATGTACCTCTATACACCATATTCTATACAATGCACCACTATTCACCATATTCTATACTATATACAACTATACAGCTCTACCCCATTTTCTTTACTCTGTACTACTATACACCATATTCTATACTATGTACCACTATATACCATATTCTATACTTTGTACCTCTATATACAATATTCTATACAATGTACCACATTACACCATATTCTATACTATGTACCACTATACACCGTATTCCATACTATGTACCACTATACAATATTTTCTATACTATGTACCTCTATACACCATATTCTATACTATGTACCACTATACACCATATTCTATACTATGTACCACAATACAGCTCTACCCCATATTCTGTACTATGTATATACCACTATACACCATATTCTATACTATGAACCACTATACAGCTCTACACCATATTCTATACTATTTACCACTATACACCATATTCTATACTATGTACCACTATAAACCTCTACACTATATTCTGTGTTATGTACCACTATACAGCTCTATACCACATTCTATACTATGTACAACTATACAGCTCTACACCATATTCTATACTATATACTACTATAGACCACATTCTATACTAAGTACCTCTATACACAATATTCTATGGTATTTAGCACTATACACCACATTCTATACTATGTACCACTATACCGCTCTACACCACATTCTATACTATGTACCACTATACACCATATTCCATACTATGTAATACTATACACCATATTCTAGACGATATACCTCTATACACCATATTCTATACTATGTACCTCTATACACCATATAATATACTATGTACCACTATACACCATATTCTATACTATGTGCCTCTATACACTATATTCTATACTATGTACCATTATACAGCTTTATACCACTTTCTATACTATGTACCACTATACACCACATTCTATACTATGTACAACTATTCAGCTCAATACCAAATTCCATGCTATGTTCCTCTATACACGTTATTTTATACTATGTACCACTATACAGCTCTACACCAAATTCTATACTATGTACCACTATACACCACATTCTATACTATGTAACGCTATACACCATTTTCTATACTATGTACCTCTATACACCATATTCTATACTATGTACCACTATAAACCATATTCTATACTATGTACCACAATACACCATATTCTATACTATGTACAACTATACACCATATTCTATACTATGTACCACTATACACCATATTCTATACTATGTACCACAATACAGCTCTACACCATATTCTATACTATGTACCACTGTACAGCACTACACCATTTTCTATACTATGTATCACTATACAGTTCTACACCATATTCTATACCATGTACCATTATACACCATATTCTATACTATGTACCACTTTACACCATATTCTAAACTATGTACCACTATACAGCGATTCAACACAATCTATACTATGTACCACTACACACCATATTCAATACTATGTACCACTGTACAGCTCTACACGACATTCTATACTATGTACCACTATGCAGCTCTACACCATATTCTATACTATGTACTACTATACAACACATTCTATACTATGTACCACTATACAGCTCTACATCATATACCACTATACACCACATTCTATACTATGTACCACTATGTACCATTATACACTATTTTATATACTATTCACCAATACACACCATATTCTGTACTATGTGCCTCTATACACCATTTTCTATACTATGTACCACTATACACCATATTCTCTACTATGTACCACAAAACAGCTCTACACAATATTCTAAACTATGTAACACTATACAGCTCTACACCATATTCTTTACTATGTACCACTATACACCATATTCAATACTATGTACCACTTTACACCATATTCTATACTATATACCACTATACACCACATTCTATACTATGTAACGCTATACACCATATTCTATACTATGTACCTCTATACACCATATTCTATACTATGTACCACTATAAACCATATTCTATACTATGTAGCACTATACACCATATTCTCTACTATGTACCACAAAACAGCTCTACACAATATTCTAAACTATGTACCACTATACTGCTCTACACCATATTCTTTACTATGTACCACTATACACCATATTCAATACTATGTACCACTTTACACCATATTCTATACTATGTACCACTATACACCACATTCTATACTATATACAACTATACAGCTCTACCCCATTTTCTTTATTCTGTACCACTATACACCATATTCTATACTATGTACCACTATATACCATATTCTATACTTTGTACCTCTATATACAATATTCTATACAATGTACCACATTACACCATATTCTATACTATGTACCACTATACACCGTATTCCATACTATGTACCACTATACACTATTATATATACTATGTACCTCTATACAACTCTACACCATAATCTATACTATGTATCACTATACACCATATTCTATACTATGTACCACTATACACCATATTCTATACTATGAACCACAATACTGCTCTTCACCATATTCTATACTATGTACCACTATACAACACTACACCATATTCTATACTATGTACCACTATAAAGCTCTACACCATATTCTATACTATGTACCACTATACAGCTCTACACCATATACCACTATACACCACATTCTATACTATGTACCACTACACCACATTCTATACTATGTACCACTGTACACCATATTCTATATTATGTACCTCTATACAGCTCTACACCATAATCTATACTATATATCACTATACACCACATTCTATACTATGTACCACTATGTACCACTATACACCACATTCTATACTATGTACCACTGTACACCGTATTCTATACTATGTACCTCTATACACCATATTCTATACTATGTACCACTATACAGCTCTACACCACATTCTGTACTATATACCACTATACACCATATTCTATACTATGTAGCACTATACACCATATTCTACACTCCTCACCACTATACAGCTCTACACCATATTCTATGCTATGTATCACTATACACAATACTCTATACTATGCACCACTATACAGCTCTACACCAAATTCTATACTATGTACCTCTATATACCATATTCTATACTATGTACCACTATACACTTTATTCTATAATATGTACCACAATACAGCTCTACACCATATTCTATACTATGTACCACTATACAACACTACACCATATTCTATACTATGTACCACTATAAAGCTCTACACCATAATCTATACTATGTATCACTATACACCATATTCTATACTATGTACCTCTATACACCTTATTCTATACTATGTACCACTATAAAGCTCTACAACACATTCTATACTATGTACCTCTATACAGCTCTACACCATATTCTATACTATGTACTACTATACACTACATTCTATACTATGTACCACTATAGAGCTCTACACCATATACCACTATACACCACATTATATACTATGTACCAATATACACCATATTCTATACTATGTACCTCTATACACCATATTCTATACTATGTACCACTATGTACCACTATATACCACAATCTATACTATGTGCCAATATACACCATATTCTATACTATGTACCTCTATACACCATATTCTATACTTTGTACCACTATACACCATATTCTATATTATGTACCACTATACAGCTCTACACCACATTCTATACTATATATCACTATACACCATATACTATAATATGTTGCACTATACACCATATTCTATACTATGTACCACTATATAGCGCTACACCATATTCTATACTATGTATCACTATACACAATATTATATACTATGTACCACTATACAGTTCTACTCCATATTCTATACTATATACCACTATACAGCATATTCTATACAATGTACCACTATACAGCTCTACACCACATTCTATACTATGTGCCACTATACAGCTCTTCACTATATTCTATACTATGTACAACTATATACCACATTCTATACTATGTACTACTATACAGCTCTACACCATATTCTATACTATGTACCACTATACATCTCTACACCACATTCTATACTATGTACCACTGTACACCATATTCTATACTATGTACCACTATACACCACATTCTAGAAGTGGTTCATATTATAGAATATGGTGTATAGTGATACATAGTATAGAATATTGGGTAGAGCTTTATAGTTGTATAAAGTATAGAATATGGTGTATAGTGGTACAATGTATAGAATATGGTGTATAGAGGTAAATAGTATAGAATATGGTGTATAAAGGTACATATTATAGAATATGGTGTATAGTGGTACATAGTCTAGAATGTGGTGTATAGTGGTACATAGAATATGGTGTATGGTGGTACATAGTATAGAATGTGGTGAAGAGCTGTATAGTGGAACATAGTATAGAATATGGTGTATAATGGTACATAGTATAGAATGTGGTGTATATTGGTACACAGTGTAGAATATGGTGTATAGTGGTACATAGTATAGAATATGGTGTATAGTGGTACATATTCTAGAATGTGGTGTATAGTGGTTCATAGTATAGAATATGCTGTATAGTGGTACAAAGTATAGAATATGGTTTAGAGCTGTATAATGGTACATAGTATAGGATGTGGTGTATAGTGGTATATAGTATAGAATATGGTGTATAGAGGTATAAAGTATAGAATATGGTGTATAGTGGTACATAGTCTAGAATGTGGTGAATAGTGGTACATAGTATAGAATATGCTATATAGTGGTACATAGTATAGAATATGGTTTAGAGCTGTATAGAGGTACATAGTATGGAATGTGGTATATAGTGGTACATAGTATAGAATGTGGTGTAGAGCTGTATAATGGTACATAGTATAGAATGTGGTGTATAGTGTTACATAGTATAGAATATGGTGTATAGTGGTACATAGTATATAATGTGGTGTAGAGCTGTATAATGGTACATAGTATAGGATGTGGTGTATAGTGGTATATAGTATAGAATATGGTGTATAGAGGTATAAAGTATAGAATATGGTGTATAGTGGTACATAGTCTAGAATGTGGTGAATAGTGGTACATAGTATAGAATATGCTATATAGTGGTACATAGTATAGAATATGGTTTAGAGCTGTATAGAGGTACATAGTATGGAATGTGGTATATAGTGGTACATAGTATAGAATGTAGTGTAGAGCTGTATAATGGTACATAGTATAGAATGTGGTGTATAGTGTTACATAGTTTAGAATATGGTGTATAGTGGTACATAGTATAGAATGTGGTGTAGAGTAGTATATAGTATAGAATATGGTGTAGAGGTTTATAGTGGTATATAGTATAGAATATGGTGTATAGTTGTATACAGTATATAATGTGGTGTAGAGCTGTAAAGTGGTTCAAAGTATAGAAAATGGTGTATAGTGGTACATAGTATAGAATATGGGGTAGAGCTGTATAGTGGTATATAGTATAGAATATGGTGTGTAGTGGTATATAGTATAGAATATGGTGTATAGTGGTATATAGTATAGAATATGGTGTATAGAGGTACATAGTATAGAATATGGTGTATAGATTTACATAGTATAGAATATGGTGTATAATGGTACAAAGCCTAGAATGTGGTGTATAGTGGTACATAGAATATGGAGTATAGTGGTACATAGTATAGAATGTGGTGTAGAGCTGTATAGTGGTACATTGTATAGAATGTGGTGTTGAGCTGTATAGTTTTACATAGTATAGAATATGTTGTATAGTGGTACATAGTATAGAATGTGGTGTAGAGCTGTATAGTGGTACATAGTATAGAATATGGTGTATAGTGGTACATAGTATAGAATGTGTTTAGAGCTGTATAATGGTACATAGTATAGAATGTGGTATAAAGCTGTATAGTGGTACATAGTATAGAATATGGTGTAAAGTGGTATATAGTATAGAATATGGTATAGAGCTCTATTGTGGTATATAGTATAGAATATGGTGTAGAGCTGTATATTGGTACATAGTATAGAATTTGGTGTATAGTGGTACATAGTATAGAATGTGGTGAAGAGCTGTATAGTAGTACATAGTATAGAATGTGGTGTATGGTGGTACATAGTATAGAATATAGTGTATAGAGGCACATAGTATAGAATATGGTGTATAGTGGTACATAGTCTAGAATGTGGTGTATAGTGGTACATAGTCTAGAATATGGTGTATAGTGGTACATAGAATATGATGTATAGTGGTACATAGTATAGAATGTGGTGTAATGCTGTATAACGGTACATAGTATAGAATGTGGTGTATTATGGTACTTAGTATAGAATATGGTGTATAGTGGTACATAGTATAGAATATGGTGTATAGTGGTACATAGTATAGAATGTGGTGTAGAGCTGTATAGTGTTACATAGTATAGATTGTTGCATAGAGCTGTAAAGTGGTACATAGTATAGAAAATGGTGTATAGAGGTACATAGTATAGTATATGGTGTAAAGTGGTACATAGTATAGAATGTGGTGTAGAGCTGTATAGTGGTACATAGTATAGAATGTTTTGTATGGTGGTATATAGTATAGAATATAGTGTATAGAGGCACATAGTATAGAATATGGTGTATAGTGGTACATAGTATAGAATGTGGTGTATAGTGGTACATAGTATAGAAAATGGTGTATAGTGGTACATAGAATATGATGTATAGTGGTACATAGTATAGAATGTGGTGTAATGCTGTATAATGGTACATAGTATAGAATGTGGTGTATTATGGTACTTAGTATAGAATATGGTGTATAGTGGTACATAGTATAGAATATGGTGTATAGTGGTACATAGTATAGAATGTGGTGTAGAGCTGTATAGTGTTACATAGTATAGATTGTTGCGTAGAGCTGTAAAGTGGTACATAGTATAGAAAATGGTGTATAGAGGTACATAGTATAGTATATGGTGTAAAGTGGTACATAGTATAGAATGTGGTGTAGAGCTGTATAGTGGTACATAGTATAGAATGTTTTGTATGGTGGTATATAGTATAGAATATAGTGTATAGAGGCACATAGTATAGAATATGGTGTATAGTGGTACATAGTATAGAATGTGGAGTATAGTGGTACATAGTATAGAAAATGGTGTTTAGTGGTACATGGAATATGATGTATAGCGGCACATAGTATAGAATGTGGTGTAGAGCTGAATAGTGGTACATAGTATAGAATGTGGTGTATAGTGCTACATAATATTGGATATGGTGTATAGTGGTACTTAGTATAGAATGTGGTCTATAGTAGTATATAGTATAGAATATGGTGTAGAGCTGTACAGTTGTACATAGTATAGAATGTGGTATAGAGCTGTATAGTGGTACATAGCATAGAACATGGTGTAGAGGTGTATAGTGCTACATAGTATAGAATATGGTGTAATGTGGTAAATAGTATAGAATATGGTGTAGAGCTGTATTGTGGTTCATAGTATAGAATATGGTGTATAGTGGTACATAGTATAGAATATGGTGTAGAGCTGTATAGTTGTATATAGTATAGAATATGGTGTATAGTGGTACATTGTATAGAATATGTTTAATAGTGGTATATAGTATAGAATATGGTGTATAGAGGTAAATAGTATAGAATATGGTGTATATAGGTACATAGTATAGACACCATATTCTATACTATGTACCTCTATACACCATATTCTATACAATGTACCACAATACACAATATTCTATACTATGTACCACTATACACCGTATTCCATACTATGTACCACTATACACCATATTCTATACTATGTACCTCTAAACTCCATATTCTATACTATGTACCACTATACACCATTTTCTATACTATGTACCTCTATACACCATATTCAATACTATGTACCACTATACAGCTCTACACCACATTCTATACTATGTAACACTACACCACATTCTACACTATGTACCACTATGTACCACTACACAACACATTCTATACTATGTACCACTATACCCCATATTCTATACTATGTACCTCTATACACCATATTCTATACTATGTACCACTATACACCATATTCTATACGATGTACCACTATACAGCTCTACACCACATTCTATACTATATACCACTATACACCACATTCTAGACTATGTACTACTATACTCCACATCCTATACTATGTACCATTATACAGCTCTTCACCACATTCTATACTATGTACCACTATACACCATAATCTATACTATATACCTCTATACACCATATTCTATACTATATACCACTATTAACCATATTATATACATTGTACCACTAAACACCATATTCTATATGATATACAACTATATAGCTCTACCCCATATTCTGTACTATGTATATACCACTATACACCATATTCTACACTATGTACCACTATAAACCTCTACACTATAGTCTATGCTATGTACCACTATACAGCTCTATACCACATTCTATACTATGTACAACTGTACAGCTCTACACCATATTCTATACTATATACTACTATAGACCACATTCTATACAAAGTACCTCTATACACCATATTCTATAGTATGTAGCACTATACCCCACATTCTTTACTATGTACCACTATACAGCTCTACACCAAATTCTATACTATGTACCACTATACACCATATTCTATACTATGTACCACTATTCAGCTCTACAGCACATTCTATACTTTGTACCGCTATACATCATATTCTATGTACCACTATACACCATATTCTAGACTATGAAATACTATACACCATATTCTAGATGATGTACCTCTATACACCATATTTTATACTATGTACCTCTATACATCATATTATATACTATGTACCACTATACACCACATTCTATACTATGTACCACTATACACCATATTCTAAACTATGTGCCTCTATACACTATATTCTCTACTATGTACCACTATTCACCACATTCTATGCTATGTACCTCTATACACCATTTTCTATACTATGTACCACTATACAGCTCTACACCACAATCGATACTATGTACCACGATACAGCTCTACTCCACATTCTATACTATGTAGCACTATACACCATATTCTATACTACGTACCACTATACACCATATTCTTTACTATGTACCACTATACACCACATTCTATACTATGTACCATTATACAGCTTTACACCACAATCTATACTATGTACCACTATACAACATATTCTATACTATTTACTACTATACAGCTCTACACCACATTCTATACTATGTACCTCTATACACAATATTCTATACTATGTACCACTATACAGTTATACACCAAAATCTATACTTTGTACAACTATACAACACATTCTATACTATGTACCACAATACACCATATTCTATACTTTGTACCTCTATATACCATATTCTATACAATGTACCACAATACACCATATTATATACTATGTACCACTATACACCATATTCCATACTATGTACCACTATACACCATATTCTATACTATGTACCACAATACAGCTCTACACTATATTTTATACTATGTACCACTATACACCATATTCTATACTACGTACCACTATACACCATATTCTTTACTATGTACCACTATACACCACATTCTATACTATGTACCATTATACAGCTTTACACCACAATCTATACTATGTACCACTATACAACATATTCTATACTATTTACTACTATACAGCTCTACACCACATTCTATACTATGTACCTCTATACACAATATTCTATACTATGTAACACTATACAGTTATACACCAAAATCTATACTATGTAGCACTATACAACACATTCTATACTATGTACCACAATACACCATATTCTATACTTTGTACCTCTATATACCATATTCTATACAATGTACCACAATACACCATATTATATACTATGTACCACTATACACCATATTCCATACTATGTACCACTATACACCATATTCTATACTATGTACCACAATACAGCTCTACACTATATTCTATACTATGTAGAACTATACAGCTCTACACCATATTCTATACTATGTTCTACTATACACCATATTCTATACTATGTACCACTATACACCATATTCTATACTATGTACCACTATACAACTCTACACCACATTCTGTAATATATGCCACTATACACCATATTCTATAATATGTACCACTATACAGCTCTACACCACATTCTATACTATGTACCACTATACAGCTCTACACCGTATTCTATACTATGTACCACTATACAGCTCTACACCATATACCACTATACACCACATTCTATACTATGTACCACTACACCACATTCTATACTATGTACCACTATGTACCACTATACACCACATTCTATACTATGTACCACTGTACACCATAATCTGTACTATGTACCTCTATACACCATATTCTATACCATGTACCACTATACAGCTCTACACCATATTCTATGCTATGTATCACTATACACAATACTCTATACTATGCACCACTATACAGCTCTACACCAAATTCTATACTATGTACCACTATATAGCTCTACACCAAATTCTATACTATGTACCACTATACACCACATTCTATAATAAGTACCACTATACACCATATTCTATACTATGTACCTCTGTACACCATATTCTATACAATGTACCACAATACACCATATTCTATACTATGTACCACTATTCACCACATTCTATAATATGTACCTCTATATACAATATTCTATACTATGTACCACTATACACTATATTCTATAATATGTACCACAATACAGCTCTACACCATATTCTATACTATGTAACACTATACAACACTACACCATATTCTATACTATGTACCACTATACTGCTCTACACCATAATCTATACTATGTACCACTATACACCATATTCTATACTATGTACCACTATACACCATATTCTATACTATGTACCACTATACAGCTCTACAACACATTCTATACTATGTACTACTATACACCATATTCTATACTATGTACCACTATACAGCTCTACACCACATTCTATACTATGTACCAATATACAGCTCTACACCAAATTCTATACTATGTACCACTATACACCACATTCTATAATATGTACCACTATACACCATATTATATACTATGTACCTCTATACACCATATTCTATACAATGTACCACAATACACCTTATTCTATACGATGTACCACTATACACCGTATTCCATACTATGTACCACTCTACACCATATTCTATACTATGTACCTCAATACACCATATTCTATACTATGTACCACTATTCACCATATTCTATACTATGTACCACAATACAGCTCCACACCATATTCTATACTATGTACCACTATACACCATGTTCTATACTATGTACCACTATACACCATATTCTATACTATGTACCACTATACAGCTCTATAACACATTCTATACTATGTACCTCTATACACCATATTCAATACTATGTACCACTATACAGCTCTACACCACATTCTGTACTATGTACCACTATACAGCTCTACATCGTATTCTATACGATGTACTACTATACACCACATTCTATACTATGTACCACTATACAGCTCTACACCATTCAACACTATACACCACATTCTATACTATGTACCACTACACCACATTCTATACTATGTACCACTATGTACCACTATACACCACATTCTATACTATGTACCACTATACCCCATATTCTATACTATGTACCTCTAGACACCATATTCTATACTATGTACCACTATACACCATATGCTATACGATGTACCACTATACAGCTCTACACCACATTCTATACTATATACCACTATACACCACATTCTAGTCTATGTACTACTATACACCACATCCTATACTATGTACCATTATACAGCTCTTCACCACATTCTATACTATGTACCACTATACACCATAATCTATACTATTTACCTCGATACACCATATTCTATACTATATACCACTATTAACCATATTCTATACAATATACCACTATACACCATATTCTACACGATATACAACTATACAGCTCTAACCCATATTCTCTACAATGTATATACCACTATACACCATATTCAATACTATGTACCACTTTAAACCTCTACACTATATTCTGTGCTATGTACCACATACAGCTCTATACCACATTCTATACTATGTACAACTATACATGTCTACACCATATTCTATACTATATACTACTATAGACCACATTCTATACTAAGTACCTCTATACACCATATTCTGTAGTATGTAGCACTATACGCCACATTCTATACTATGTACCACTATACAGCTCTACACCACATTCTATACTATGTACCACTATACACCATATTCTAGACGATGTACCTCTATACACCAAATTCTATACTATGTACCTCTATACACCATATTATATACTATGTACCACTATACACCACATTCTATACTATGTACCACTATACACCATATTCTATACTATGTGCCTCTATACACTATATTCTATACTATGTACCACTATACACCACATTCTATACTATGTACCACAATACACCATATTCTATACTATGTAGCTCTATACACCATTGTCTATACTATGTACCACTATACAGCTCTACACCACAATCGATACTATGTACCACTATACAACATATTCTATACTATTTACCACTTTACAGCTCTACACAATATTCTAAAGTATGTACCACTATACACCGTATTTCATACTATGTACCACTATACACCATATTCTATACTATGTACCTCTATACACCATATTCTATACTATGTACCACTATACACCGTATTCTATACTATGTACCACAATACAGCTCTACACCATATTCTATACTATGTACCACTATACAGCACTATACCAAATTCTATGCTATGTTCCTCTATACACGTTATTTTATACTATGTACCACTATACAGCTCTACACCAAATTCTATACTATGTACCACTATACACCACATTCTATACTATGTAACGCTATACACCATATTCTATACTATGTACCTCTATACACCATATTCTATACTATGTACCACTATAAACCATATTCTATACTATGTACCACAATACACCATATTCTATACTATGTACAACTATACACCATATTCTATACTATGTACCACTATACACCATATTCTATACTACGTACCACAATACAGCTCTACACCATATTCTATACTATGTACCACTGTACAGCACTAAACCATTTTCTATACTATGTATCACTATACAGTTCTACACCATATTCTATACCATGTACCATTATACACCATATTCTATACTATGTACCACTTTACACCATTTTCTAAACTATGTACCACTATACAGCAATTCACCACAATCTATACTATGTACCACTACACACCATATTCTATACTATGTACCACTGTACAGCTCTACACGACATTCTATACTATGTACCACTATGCAGCTCTACACCATATTCTATACTATGTACTACTATACACCACATTCTATACTATGTACCACTATACAGCTCTACATCATATACCACTATACACCACATTCTATACTATGTACCACTATGTACCATTATACATTATTTTATATACTATTCACCAATACACACCATATTCTGTACTATGTGCCTCTATACACCATATTCTATATTATGTACCACTATACACCATATTCTCTACTATGTACCACAAAACAGCTCT
The DNA here is from genome assembly GCA_031769625.1 of Taudactylus pleione. Lineage (NCBI taxonomy): Eukaryota > Metazoa > Chordata > Amphibia > Anura > Myobatrachidae > Taudactylus > Taudactylus pleione. The sequence continues at coordinate 112,355 of JAUIMM010002493.1, read as the reverse complement.
ACACAATATTCTAAACTATGTACCACTATACAGCTCTACACCATATTCTTTACTATGTACCACTATACACCATATTCAATACTATGTACCACTTTACACCAACTTCTATACTATATACTACTATACACCACATTCTATACTATGTAACGCTATACACCATATTCTATACTATGTACCTCTATACACCATATTCTATACTATGTACCACTATAAACCATATTCTATACTATGTACCACTATACACCATATTCTCTACTATGTACCACAAAACAGCTCTACACAATATCCTAAACTATGTACCACTATACTGCTCTACACCATTTTCTGTACTATGTACCACTATACAGCTCTACACCATATTCTTTACTATGTACCACTATACACCATATTCAATACTATGTACCACTTTACACCATATTCTATACTATGTACCACTATACACCACATTCTATACTATGTACCTCTATACACCATATTATATACAATATACCACTATACACCATATTCTATACTATATACAACTATACAGCTCTACCCCATTTTCTTTACTCTGTACCACTATACACCATATTCTATACTATGTACCACTATATACCATATTCTATACTTTGTACCTCTATATACAATATTCTATACAATGTACCACATTACACCATATTCTATACTATGTACCACTATACACCGTATTGCATACTATGTACCACTATACACTATTTTCTATACTATGTACCTCTATACACCATATTCTATACTATGTACCACTATACACCATATTCTATACTATGTACCACAATACTGCTCTACACTATATTCTATACTATGTACCACTGTACAACACTACACCATATTCTATACTATGTACCACTATACAGCTCTACACCATATTCTATACTATGTACTACTATACACCATATTCTATACTATGTACCACTATACACCATATTCTATACTATGTACCACAATACAGCTCTACACTATTTTCTATACTATGTACCTCTATACAACACTACACCACATTCTATACTATGTACCACTATACAGCTCTACACCGTATTCTATACTATGTACTACTATACACCTCATTCTATACTATGTACCACTATACAGCTCTACACCATATACCACTATACACCACATGCTATACTATGTACCACTACACCACATTCTATACTATGTACCACTATGTACCACTATACACCACATTCTATACTATGTACCACTGTACACCGTATTCTATACTATATACAACTATACAGCTCTACCCCATTTTCTTTACTCTGTACTACTATACACAATATTCTATACTATGTACCACTATATACCATATTCTATACTTTGTACCTCTATATACAATATTCTATACAATGTACCACATTACACCATATTCTATACTATGTACCACTATACACCGTATTCCATACTATGTACCACTATACAATATTTTCTATACTATGTACCTCTATACACCATATTCTATACTATGTACCACTATACACCATATTCTATACTATGTACCACAATACAGCTCTACCCCATATTCTGTACTATGTATATACCACTATACACCATATTCTAAACTATGAACCACTATACAGCTCTACACCATATTCTATACTATTTACCACTATACACCATATTCTATACTATGTACCACTATAAACCTCTACACTATATTCTGTGTTATGTACCACTATACAGCTCTATACCACATTCTATACTATGTACAACTATACAGCTCTACACCATATTCTATACTATATACTACTATAGACCACATTCTATACTAAATACCTCTATACACAATATTCTATAGTATTTAGCACTATACACCACATTCTATACTATGTACCACTATACCGCTCTACACCACATTCTATACTATGTACCACTATACACCATATTCCATACTATGTAATACTATACACCATATTCTAGACGATGTACCTCTATACACCATATTCTATACTATGTACCTCTATACACCATATAATATACTATGTACCACTATACACCATATTCTATACTATGTGCCTCTATACACTATATTCTATATTATGTACCATTATACAGCTTTATACCACTTTCTATACTATGTACCACTATACACCACATTCTATACTATGTACCACAATTCAGCTCAATACCAAATTCCATGCTATGTTCCTCTATACACGTTATTTTATACTATGTACCACTATACAGCTCTACACCAAATTCTATACTATGTACCACTATACACCACATTCTATACTATGTAACGCTATACACCATATTCTATACTATGTACCTCTATACACCATATTCTATACTATGTACCACTATAAACCATATTCTATACTATGTACCACAATACACCATATTCTATACTATGTACAACTATACACCATATTCTATACTATGTACCACTATACACCATATTCTATACTATGTACCACAATACAGCTCTACACCATATTCTATACTATGTACCACTGTACACCATATTCTAAACTATGTACCACTAAACAGCAATTCACCACAATCTATACTATGTACCACTACACACCATATTCTATACTATGTACCACTGTACAGCTCTACAAAACATTCTATACTATGTACCACTATGCAGCTCTACACCATATTCTATACTATGTACTACTATACAACACATTCTATACTATGTACCACTATACAGCTCTACATCATATACCACTATACACCACATTCTATACTATGTACCACTATGTACCATTATACACTATTTTATATACTATTCACCAATACACACCATATTCTGTACTATGTGCCTCTATACACCATTTTCTATACTATGTACCACTATACACCATATTCTCTACTATGTACCACAAAACAGCTCTACACAATATTCTAAACTATGTAACACTATACAGCTCTACACCATATTCTTTACTATGTACCACTATACACCATATTTAATATTATGTACCACTTTACACCATATTCTATACTATATACCACTATACACCACATTCTATACTATGTAACGCTATACACCATATTCTATACTATGTACCTCTATACACCATATTCTATACTATGTACCACTATAAACCATATTCTATACTATGTACCACTATACACCATATTCTCTACTATGTACCACAAAACAGCTCTACACAATATTCTAAACTATGTACCACTATACTGCTCTACACCATATTCTTTACTATGTACCACTATACACCATATTCAATACTATGTACCACTTTACACCATATTCTATACTATGTACCACTATACACCACATTCTATACTATGTACCTCTATACACCATATTATATACAATGTACCACTATACACCATATTCTATACTATATACAACTATACAGCTCTACCCCATTTTCTTTACTCTGTACCACTATACACCATATTCTATACTATGTACCACTATATACCATATTCTATACTTTGTACCTCTATATACAATATTCTATACAATGTACCACATTACACCATATTCTATACTATGTACCACTATACACCGTATTCCATACTATGTACCACTATACACTATTTTCTATACTATGTACCTCTATACACCATATTCTATACTATGTACCACTATACACCATATTCTATACTATGTACCACAATACTGCTCTACACCATATTCTATACTATGTACCACTATACAACACTACACCATATTCTATACTATGTACCACTATAAAGCTCTACACCATATTCTATACTATGTACTACTATACACCACATTCTATACTATGTACCACTATACAGCTCTACACCATATACCACTATACACCACATTCTATACTATGTACCACTACACCACATTCTATACTATGTACCACTGTACACCGTATTCTATACTATGTACCTCTATACAGCTCTACACCATAATCTTTACTATATATCACTATACACCACATTCTATACTATGTACCACTATGTACCACTATACACCACATTCTATACTATGTACCACTGTACACCGTATTCTATACTATGTACCTCTATACACCATATTCTATACTATGTACCATTATACAGCTCTACACCACATTCTGTACTATATACCACTATACACCATATTCTATACTATGTAGCACTATACACCATATTCTACACTCCTCACCACTATACAGCTCTACACCATATTCTATGCTATGTATCACTATACACAATACTCTATACTATGCACCACTATACAGCTCTACACCAAATTCTATACTATGTACCTCTATATACCATATTCTATACTATGTACCACTATACACTATATTCTATAATATGTACCACAATACAGCTCTACACCATATTCTATACTATGTACCACTATACAACACTACACCATATTCTATACTATGTACCACTATACAGCTCTACACCATAATCTATACTATATATATCACTATACACCATATTCTATACTATGTACCACTATACACCTTATTCTATACTATGTACCACTATAAAGCTCTACAACACATTCTATACTATGTACTGCTATACACCATATTCTGTACTATGTACCACTATACAGCTCTACACCACATTCTATACTATGTACCACTATACAGCTCTACACCAAATTCTATACTATGTACCACTATACACCACATTATATAATATGTACCACTTTACACCATATTCTATACTATGTACCTCTATACACCATATTCTATACAATGTACCACAATACACCTTATTCTATACAATGTACCACTATACACCGTATTCCATACTATGTACCACTATACACCATATTCAATACTATGTACCACTTTACACCATATTCTATACTATATACCACTATACACCACATTCTATACTATGTAACGCTATACACCATATTCTATACTATGTACCTCTATACACCATATTCTATACTATGTACCACTATAAACCATATTCTTTACTATGTACCACTATACACCATATTCTCTACTATGTACCACAAAACAGCTCTACACAATATTCTAAACTATGTACCACTATACTGCTCTACACAATTTTCTGTACTATGTACCACTATACAGCTCTACACCATATTCTTTACTATGTACCACTATACACCATATTCAATACTATGTACCACTTTACACCATATTCTATACTATGTACCACTATACACCACATTCTATACTATGTACCTCTATACACCATATTATATACAATGTACCACTATACACCATATTCTATACTATATACAACTATACAGCTCTACCCCATTTTCTTTACTCTGTACCACTATACACCATATTCTATACTATGTACCACTATATACCATATTCTATACTTTGTACCTCTATATACAATATTCTATACAATGTACCACTTTACACCATATTCTATACTATGTACCACTATACACCATTTTCCATACTATGTACCACTATACAATATTTTCTATACTATGTACCTCTATACACCATATTCTATACTATGTACCACTATACACCATATTCTATACTATGTACCACAATACTGCTCTACACTATATTTTATACTATGTACCACTATACAACACTACACCATATTTTATACTATGTACCACTATACAGCTCTACACCATATTCTATACTATGTACTACTATACACCATATTCTATACTATGTACCACTATACACCATATTCTATACTATGTACCACAATACAGCTCTACACTATTTTCTATACTATGTACCCCTATACAACACTACACCACATTCTATACTATGTACCACTATACAGCTCTACACCGTATTCTATACTATGTACTACTATACACCACATTCTATACTATGTACCACTATACAGCTCTACACCATATACCACTATACACCACATTCTATACTATGTACCACTACACCACATTCTATACTATGTACCACTATGTACAACTATACACCACATTCTATACTATGTACCACTGTACACCGTATTCTATACTATGGACCTCTATACACCATATTCTATACTATGTACCACTATACAGCTCTACACCACATTCTGTACTATATACCACTATACACCATATTCTATACTATGTAGCACTATACACCATATTCTACACTCCTCACCACTATACAGCTCTACACCATATTCTATGCTATGTATCACTATACACAATACTCTATACTATGCACCACTATACAGCTCTACACCAAATTCTATACTATGTACCTCTATATACCATATTCTATACTAAGTACGACTATACACTATATTCTATAATATGTACCACAATACAGCTCTACACCATATTCTATACTATGTACCACTATAAAACACTACACCATATTCTATACTATGTACCACTATACAGCTCTACACCATAATCTATACTATATATCACTATACACCATATTCTATACTATGTACCACTATACACCTTATTCTATACTTTGTACCTCTATATACAATATTCTATACAATGTACCACTTTACACCATATTCTATACTATGTACCACTATACACCGTATTCCATACTATGTACCACTATACACTATTTTCTATACTATGTACCTCTATACACCATATTCTATACTATGTACCACTATACACCATATTCTATACTATGTACCACAATACTGCTCTACACTATATTTTATACTATGTACCACTATACAACACTACACCATATTCTATACTATGTACCACTATACAGCTCTACACCATATTCTATACTATGTACTACTATACACCATATTCTATACTATGTACCACTATACACCATATTCTATACTATGTACCACAATACAGCTCTACACTATTTTCTATACTATGTACCCCTATACAACACTACACCACATTCTATACTATGTACCACTATACAGCTCTACACCGTATTCTATACTATGTACTACTATACACCACATTCTATACTATGTACCACTATACAGCTCTACACCATATACCACTATACACCACATTCTATACTATGTACCACTACACCACATTCTATACTATGTACCACTATGTACAACTATACACCACATTCTATACTATGTACCACTGTACACCGTATTCTATACTATGGACCTCTATACACCATATTCTATACTATGTACCACTATACAGCTCTACACCACATTCTGTACTATATACCACTATACACCATATTCTATACTATGTAGCACTATACACCATATTCTACACTCCTCACCACTATACAGCTCTACACCATATTCTATGCTATGTATCACTATACACAATACTCTATACTCTGCACCACTATACAGCTCTACACCAAATTCTATACTATGTACCTCTATATACCATATTCTATACTAAGTACGACTATACACTATATTCTATAATATGTACCACAATACAGCTCTACACCATATTCTATACTATGTACCACTATACAACACTACACCATATTCTATACTATGTACCACTATACAGCTCTACACCATAATCTATACTATATATCACTATACACCATTTTCTATACTATGTACCACTATACACCTTATTCTATACTATGTACCACTATAAAGCTCTACAACACATTCTATACTATGTACTGCTATACACCATATTCTGTACTATGTACCACTATACAGCTCTACACCACATTCTATACTATGTACCACTATACAGCTCTACACCAAATTCTATACTATGTACCACTATACACCACATTATATAATATGTACCACTTTACACCATATTCTATACTATGTACCTCTATACACCATATTCTATACAATGTACCACTATACACCGTATTCCATACTATGTACCACTATACACCATATTCTATACTATGTACCTCTATACACCATATTCTATACTATGTACCACTATACACCATATTCTATACTATGTACAACAATACAGCTCTACACCATATTCTATACTATGTACCACTATACACCATATTCTATACTATGTACCACTATACAGCTCTGCAACACATTCTATACTATGTACCTCTATACACCATATTCAATACTATGTACCACTATACAGCTCTACACCACATTCTATACTATGTACCACTGTACAGCTCTACACCGTATTCTATACGATGTAGTACTATACACCACATTCTATACTATGTACCACTATACAGCTTTACACCATTCAACACTATACACCACATTCTATACTATGTACCACTACACCACATTCTTTACTATGTACCACTATGTACCACTATACACCACATTCTATACTATATACCACTATACCCCATATTCTATACTATGTACCTCTAGACACCATATTCTATACTATGTACCACTATACACCATATTCTATACGATGTACCACTATACAGCTCTACACCACATTTTATACTATATACCACTATACACCACATTCTAGACTATGTACTACTATACACCACATCCTATACTATGTACCATTATACAGCTCTTCACCACATTCTATACTATCTACCACTATACACCATAAACTATACTATTTACATCTATACACCATATTCTATACTATATACCACTATTAACCATATTATATACAATGTACCACTATACACCATATTCTATACGATATACAACTATACAGCTTTACCCCATATTCTGTACTATGTATATACCACTATACTCCATATTCTATACTATGAACCACTATACAGCTCTACACCATATTCTATACTATTTACCACTATACACCATATTTTATACTATGTACCACTATAAACCTCTACACTATATTCTGTGTTATGTACCACTATACAGCTCTATACCACATTCTATACTATGTACAACAATACAGCTCTACACCATATTCTATACTATATACTACTATAGACCACATTCTATACTAAGTACCTCTATACACAATATTCTATAGTATTTAGCACTATACACCACATTCTATACTATGTACCACTATACAGCTCTACACCACATTCTATACTATGTACCACTATACACCATATTCTATACTATGTAATACTATACACCATATTCTAGACAATGTACCTCTATACACCATATTCTATACTATGTACCTCTATACACCATATAATATACTATGTACCACTATACACCACATTATATACTATGTACCACTATACACCATATTCTATACTATGTGCCGCTATACACTATATTCTATACTATGTACCACTATACACCACATTCTATACTGTGTACCACTATACACCATATTCTATACTATGTACCTCTATACACCATTGTCTATATTATGTACCACTATACAGCTCTACACCACAATCGATACTATGTACCACTATACAGCTCTACACCACATTCTATACTTTCTACCACTACACACCATATTCTATACTTTGTACCACTATACACCATATTCTATACTATATACCACTATACACCACATTCTATACTATGTACCATTATACAGCTTTACACCACAATCTATACTATGTACCACTATACAACATATTCTATACTATTTATCACTATACAGCTCTACACTATATTCTATACTATGTACCACTAAACAACACTACACCATATCCTATACTATGTACCACTATACAGCTCTACACCACATTCTATACTATGTACCACTATACATCTCTACACCGTATTCTATACTATGTAATACTGTACACCACATTCTATACTATGTACCACTATACAGCTCTACACCATATACCACTTAACACCAAATTCTACACTATGTAACACTACACCACATTCTATACTATGTACCACTATGTACCACTATACACCACATTCAATACTATGTACCACTGTACACCATATTCTATACTATGTACCTCTATACACAATATTCTATACTATGCACCACTATACACCATATTCTATACTATGTACCACTATACAGCTCTACACCACATTCTATACTATATACCACTATACACCACATTCTATACTATGTACCATTATACAGCTTTACACCACAATCTATACTATGTACCACTATACAACATATTCTATACTATTTATCACTATACAGCTCTACACCATATTCTATACTATGTACCACTATACAACACTACACCATATTCTATACTATGTACCACTATACAGCTCTACACCACATTCTATACTATGTACCACTATACATCTCTACACCGTATTCTATAATATGTAATACTGTACACCACATTCTATACTATGTACCACTATACAGCTCTACACCATATACCACTTAACACCAAATTCTACACTATGTAACACTACACCACATTCTATACTATGTACCACTATGTACCACTATACACCACATTCTATACTATGTACCACTGTACACCATATTCTATACTATGTACCTCTATACACAATATTCTATACTATGCACCACTATACACCATATTCTATACTATGTACCACTATACAGCTCTACACCACATTCTATACTATATACCACTATACACCATATTCTATACTATGTAGCACTATACACCATATTCTATACTCCGCACAACTATACAGCTCTACACCATATTCTATGCTATGTATCACTATAAACAATACTCTATACTATGCACCACTAGACAGCTCTACACCAAATTCTATACTATGTACCTCTATATACCATATTCTATACTATGTACCACTATACACCATATTCTATACTATGTACCACAATAAAGCTCTACACCATATTCTACACTATGTACCACTATACAACACTAAACCCTATTCTATACTATGTACCACTATACAGCTCTACACCATATTCTATACTATGTACCACTATACACCATATTCTATACTATATACCACTATACACTATATTCTATACTTTGTACCACTATACAGCTCTACAACACATTCTATACTATGTACCACTATACACCATAATCTATACTATGTACCACTGTACAGCTCTACACCACATTCTATACTATGTACCACTATACAGCTCTACACCAAATTCTATACTATGTACCACTATACACCACATTCTATACTATGTAACACTATACACCATATTCTATACTATGTACCTCTATACACCATATTCTATACAATGTACCACAATACACCATATTCTATACTATGTACCACTATACACCGTATTCCATACTGTGTACCACTATACACCATATTCTATACTATGTACCTCTATACACCACATTCTATACTATGTACCACTATACACCATATTTTATACTATGTAACACTATACACCATATTCTATTCTATGTACCACTATACACCACATTCTATACTATGTACCATTATACAGCTTTACACCACAATCTATACTATGTATCACTATACAACATATTCTATACTATTTAGCACTATACAGCTCTACACCACATTCTATACTATGTACCTCTATACACCATATTCTATACTATGTACCACTATACACCATATTCTACACTTTGTACCTCTATACACCATATTCTATACAATGTACCACAATACACCATATTCTATACTATGTACCACTATACACCGTATTCCATACTATGTACCACTATACACCATATTCTATACTATGTACCTCTTTACACCTTATTCTATACTATGTACCACTATACAGCTCTACACCATATTCTATACTATGTACCACTATACAACACTACTCCATATTCTATACTATGTACCACTATACAGCTCTACAACATATTCTATACTATGTACTTCTATAAACCATATTCTATACTATGTTCCACTATACACCATATTCTATACTATGTACCACTATACAGCTCTACACCACATTCTATACTATGTACCACTATACAGCTCTACACCGTATTCTGTACTATGTAATACTGTACACCACATTCTATGCTATGTACCACTATACAGCTCTACACCATATACCACAATACACCACATTCTATACTATATTCCACTGTACACCATATTCTATACTATGAACCTCTATACACAATATTCTATACTATATACCACTATACACCATATTCTATACTATGTACCTCTATACAGCTCTACACCACATTCTATACTATATACCACTATACACCATGTTCTATACTATGTAGCACTATACACCATATTCTATACTCAGCACAACTATACAGCTCTACACCATATTCTAGGCTATGTATCACTATACACAATACTCTATACTATGCACCACTATACAGCTCTACACCAAATTCTATACTATGTACCTCTATATACCATATTCTATACTATATACCACTATACACCAAATTTTATACTATGTACCACTATACAGCTCTACACCACATTCTATACTATGTACCACTATACAGCTCCACACCGTATTCTATACTATGTACTACTATACAGTTCTATACCAAATTCAATACTATGTACCATTATACAGCTCTACACCATATTCTATACTATGTACCACTATACACCATATTCTATACTATGTACCACAATACAGCTCTACACCATATTCTATACTATGTACCACTATACACCATATTCTATACTATGTACCACTGTACAGCTCTACAACACATTCTTTACTGTGTACCTCTACACACCATATTCTATACTATGTACCACTATACAGCTCTACACTGTATTCTATACTATGTAATACTATACACCACATTCTATACAATGTATTACTATACAGCTCTACACCATAAACCACTATATACCACATTCTACATATGTACCACTACACCACATTCTATACTATGTTCCACTATTTACCACTATACACCACATTCTATACTATGTACCACTATACCCCATATTCTATACTATGTACCTCTATACATCATATTCTATACTATGTACCACTATACACCATATTCTATACGATGTACCACTATATAGCTCTACACCACAATCTATACTATATACCACTATACTCCACATTCTAGACTATGTACTACTATACACCATATTCTATACTATGTACCTCTATACACCATAATCTATACTATATACCACTATACACCACATCCTATACTATGTACAATTATACAGCTCTTCACCACATTCTATACTATGTACCACTATACACCATATTCTATACTATTTACCTCTATACACCATATTCTATACTATATACCACTATTAACCATATTCTATACAATGTACCACTATACACCATATTCTATACGATATACAACTATACAGCTCTACCCCATATTCTGTACTATGTATATACCACAATACACCATATTCTATACTATGAACCACTATACAGCTCTACACCATATTCTATACTATGTACCACTATACACCATATTCTATACTATGTACCACTATTCAGCTCTACACCACATTCTATACTAAGTTCCGCTATACATCATATTCTGTTTACCACTATACACCATATTCTAGACTATGTAACACTATACACCATATTCTAGACAATGTACCTCTATACACCATATTCTATACTATGTACCTCTATACAACATATTATATACTATGTACCACTATACACCACATTCTATAATATGTATCACTATACACCATATTCTATACTATGTGCCTTTATACACTATATTCTATACTATGTACCACTATACACCACATTCTATACTATGTACCACTATACACCATTTTCTATACTATGTACCACTATACAGCTCTAAACACTATTCTATACTATGTACCACTATAAAACACTACACCATATTCTATACTATGTACTAATATACAGCTCTACACCGTATTCTATACTTTGTACTACTATACACCACATTCTATACTATGTACCACTACACCACATTCTATACTATGTACCACTATTTACCACTATACACCACATTCTATACTATGAACCACTATACACCATATTCTATACTATGTACCTCTATACACCATATTCTATACTATGTACATCTATACATCATATTCTATACTATGTACAACTATACAGCTCTACATCACATTCTATAATATGTACCACTATACACCATATTCTATACTATGTACCTCTATACACCATATTCTATACTATGTACCTCTATACAACATATTCTAGACTATGTACCACTTTACACCATATTCTATACTATATACCACTATACAGCTCTACCCCATATTCTATGCCATGTACCACTATACAGCTCTGCACCACATTCTATACTATGTACCACTGTACAGCTCAACACCATATTCTATACTATATACTACTATACACCACATTCTATACTATGTACCACTATAAACCATATTCTATACTATGTAACACTTTACACCACATTCTATACTATGTACCACTATACAGCTCTACACCATATTTTATACTATGTACCAATATTCAGCTCTACACCATGTTCTATACTATATACCACTATACCGCATATTCTATGCCATGTACCACTATACAGCTCTGTACCACATTCTATACTATGTACCACTATACAGCTCTACACCAAATTCTATACAATGTACCACTATACACCACATTCTATACTATGTACCTCTATACACCATATTCTGTACTATGTACCTCTATACACCATATTCTATACAATTTACTACAATATACCATATTCTATACTATATACCACTATACACAATATTCTAAACTATGTACCTATATACACCATATTCTATACTATGTACCACTATACACCATATTCTATACTATGTACCACTACACAGCTCTACCCCAAATTCTATACTATATACCACTATACACCATATGCTGTAATATGTAGCACTATACACCATATTCTATACTCTGCACCACTATACAGCTCTACACCATATTCTATACTATGTATCACTCTACACAATACTCTATACTATGCACCACTATACAGCTCTACACCAAATTCTATACTATGTACCTCTATATACCATATTCTATACTATGTACCACTTTACAGCTCTATTCCAAATTCTACACTATGTACCATTATACAGCTCTACACCACATTCTATACTATGTTCAACTATACAACATATTCTATACTATGTACCACTATACAGCTCTACATCACATTCTATACTATGTACCACTATACACCATATTCTATACTATATACCACTATACAGCTCTACCCCATATTCTATGCCATGTACCACTGTACAGCTCTACACCATATTCTATACTATATACTACTATACACCACATTCTATACTATGTAACACTATACACCACATTCTATACTATGTACCACTATACAGCTATACACCATATTTTATACTATGTACCAATATTCAGCTCTACACCATGTTCTATACTATGTTCCACTATAAACAACATTCTATACTATGTACCACTATGCACCATGTTCTATACTATGTACCACTATACACCATATTCTATACTATATACCACTATACAACATATTCTAGACTATGTACCACTTTACACCATATTTTGTACTATATACCACTTAACAGCTCTACCCCATATTCTATGCCATGTACCACTATACAGCACTGTACCACATTCTATACTATGTACCACTATACAGCTCTATACCACATTCTATACTATGTACCATTATACAGCTCTTCACCACATTCTCTACTATGTACCATTAAACAACATGTTCTATACTATGTACAACTATACAGCTCTTCTTCACATTCTATACTATGTACCACTATACACCACATTCTATAATATGTACCACTATACACCATATTCTATACTATGTACCTCTATACACCATATTCTATACAATGTACCACAATACACCTTATTCTATACGATGTACCACTATACACCGTATTCCATACTATGTACCACTCTACACCATATTCTATACTATGTACCTCAATACACCATGTTCTATACTATGTACCACTATACACCATATTCTATACTATGTACCACTATACAGCTCTATAACACATTCTATACTATGTACCTCTATACACCATATTCAATACTATGTACCACTATACAGCTCTACACCACATTCTGTACTATGTACTACTATACACCACATTCTATACTATGAACCACTATACAGCTCTACACCATTCAACTCTATACACCACATTCTATACTATGTACCACTACACCACATTCTATACTATGTACCACTAAGTACCACTATATACCACATTCTATACTATGTACCACTATACCCCATATTCTATACTAGGTACCTCTAGACACCATATTCTATACTATGTACCTCTATACACCATATTCTATACAATGTACCACTATACAGCTCTACACCACATTCTATACTGTATACCACTATACACCACATTCTAGTCTATGTACTACTATACACCACATCCTATACTATGTACCATTATACAGCTCTTCACCACATTCTATACTATGTACCACTATACACCATAATCTATACTATTTACCTCTATACACCATATTCTATACTATATACCACTATTAACCATATTCTATACGATATACAACTATACAGCTCTACCCCATATTCTCTACAATGTATATACCACTGTACACCATATTCTATACTATGAACCACTATACAGCTCTACACCATATTCTATACTATTTACCACTATACACCATATTCTATACTATGTACCACTATAAACCTCTACACTATATTCTGTGCTATGTACCACATACTGCTCTATACCACATTCTATACTATGTACAACTATACAGGTCTACACCATATTCTATACTATATACTACTATAGACCACATTCTATACTAAGTACCTCTATACACCATATTCTGTAGTATGTAGCACTATACACCACATTCTATACTATGTACCACTATACAGCTGTACACCACATTCCATACTATGTACACTATACACCATATTCTAGATGATGTACCTCTATACACCAAATTCTATACTATGTACCTCTATACACCATATTATATACTATGTACCACTATACACCACATTCTATACTATGTACCACTATACACCATATTCTATACTATGTGCCTCTATACTCTATATTCTATACTATGTACCACTATACACCACATTCTATACTATGTACCACAGTACACCATATTCTATACTTTGTACCTCTATACACCATTGTCTATACTATGTACCACTATACAGCTCTACACCACAATCGATACTATGTACCACTATACAACATATTCTATACTATTTACCACTTTACAGCTCTACACAATATTCTATAGTATGTACCACTATACACCTTATTTCATACTATGTATCACTATACACCATATTCTATACTATGTTCCTCTATACACCATATTCTATACTATGTACCACTATACACCGTATTCTATACTATGTACCACAATACAGCTCTACACCATATTCTATACTATGTACCACTATACAGCTCTACATCATATTCTATACTATGTACTACTATACACCATATTCTATACTATGTTCCACTATACAGCTCTACACCACATTGTATACTATGTACCAATGTACAGCTCTACACCAAATTCCACTTAACACCACATTCTATACTATGTACCACTACACCACATTCTATACTATGTACCACTGTGTACCACTATACACCATATTGTCTACTATGTACCTCTATACACAATATTCTATACTATGTACCACTATACACCATATTCTATACTATGTACCACTATACAGCTCTACACCACATTCTATACTATATACCACTATACACCATATGCTATACTATGTAGCACTATACACCATATTCTATACTCCGCACAACTATACAGCTCTACACCATATTCTATGCTATGTATCACTATACACAATACTTTATACTATGCACCACTATACAGCATACCATATTCTATACTATGTACCACTATACACCATTTTCTATACTATGTACCACAATACAGCTCTACACCATATTCTATACTATGTACCACTATACAACACTACACCTTATTCTATACTATGTACCACTATACAGCTCTACACCATATTCTATACTATGTTCCACTATTCACCATATTCTATACTATGTACCACTATACACTATATTCTATACTCTGCACCACTATACAGCTCTTCAAAACATTCTATACTATGTACCACTATACACCATATTCTTTACTATGTACCACTATACAGCTCTACACCACATTCTATACTATGTACCACTATACAGCTCTACTCCAATTTCTATACTATGTACAACTATACACCATATTCTATACTATGTTCCTCTATACACCATATTCTATACAATGTACCACAATACACCATATTCTATACTATGTACCACTATACACCGTATTCCATACTATGTACCACTATACACCATATTCTATACTATGGACCTCTATACTCCATATTCTATACTATGTACCACTATACACCATATTCTATAATATGTACCACAATTCAGCTCTACACCATATTCTATACTATGTACCACTATACACCATTTTCTATACTATGTACCTCTATACACCATATTCAATACTATGTACCACTATACAGCTCTACACCACATTCTATACTATGTACCACTATACAGATCTACACCATATTCTATACGATGTACTGCTATACACCTCATTCTATACTATGTACCACTATACAGCTCTACACCATTCACCACTATACACCACATTCTATACTATGTAATACTACACCACATTCTACACTATGTACCACTATGTACCACTATACCCCACATTCTATACTATGTACCAATATACCCCATATTCTATACTATGTACCTCTATACACCATATTCTATACTATTTACCACTATACACCATATTCTATATGATGTACCACTATACAGCTCTACACCACATTCTCTACTATATACCACTATACACCACATTCTAGACTATGTACTACTATACACCACATCCTATACTATGTACCATTATACAGCTCTTCACCACATTCTATACTATGTACCACTATACACAATAATCTATACTATATACCTCTATACACCATATTCTATACTATATACCACTATTAACCATATTATGTACAATGTACCACTAAACACCATATTCTATACGATATACAACTATATAGCTCTACCCCATATTCTGTACTATGTATATACCACTATGCAACATATTCTATACTATTTAGCACTATACAGCTCTACACCAAATTCTATACTATGTACATCTATACACCATATTCTATACTATGTACCACAATACACCATATTCTATACTATGTACCACAATACACCATATTCTATACTATGTACCATAGTACAGCTCTACAACACATTCTATACTATGCACCACTATGTAGCTCTACACCAAATTCTATACTATGTACCACTATGCACCGAATTCCATACTATGTACCACTATACACCATATTCTATACTATGTACCTCTATACACCATATTCTATACTATGTACCACTAAACACCATATTCTATACTATGTACCACAATACAGATCTACACCATATTCAATACTATGTACCACTATACAGCTCTACACCATTCACCACTATACAACACATTCTATACTATGTACCACTACACCTCCTTCTATACTATGTACCACTTTGTACCACTATACACCACATTCTATACTATGTACCACTATACCCCATATTTTATACTATGTAACTCTATACACCATATTCTATACTATATACCACTATACACCATATTCTATACGATGTACTACTATACACCACATCCTATACTATGTACCATTATACAGCTCTTCACCAC
The DNA here is from genome assembly GCA_031769625.1 of Taudactylus pleione. Taxonomy (NCBI): domain Eukaryota; kingdom Metazoa; phylum Chordata; class Amphibia; order Anura; family Myobatrachidae; genus Taudactylus; species Taudactylus pleione. The sequence goes on along the minus strand of JAUIMM010002493.1, from coordinate 92,887 downwards.
ATTCTGTACTATGTACCACTACACACGATAATCTATACTATTTACCTCTATTCACCATATTCTATACGATATATACAACTATACAGCTCTACCCCATATTCTGTACTATGTATATACCACTATACACCATATTCTATACTATGAACCACTATACAGCTCTACACCATATTCTATACTATTTACCACTATACACCATATTCTATACTATGTACCACTATAAACCTCTACACTATATTCTATGCTATGTACCACTATACAGCTCTATACCACATTCTATACTATGTACAACTGTACAGCTCTACACCATATTCTATACTATATACAACTATAGACCACATTCTATACTAAGTACCTCTATACACCATATTATATAGTATGTTGCACTATACACCACATTCTATACTATGTACCACTATACATCTCTACACCACATTCTATACTATGTACCAATATACACCATGTTCTATACTATGGACCACTATACAGCACTACACCATATACCACTATACACCACATTCTATACTATGTACCACTACACCACATTCTATACTATGTACCACTTTGTACCACTATACACCACATTCTATACTATGTACCACTGTACACCATAATCTGGACTATGTACCTCTATACACCATATTCTATACTATGTACCACTATACACCATATTCTATACTATGTACCACTATACAGCTCTACACCACATTCTATACTATATAACACTATATATCATATTCTATACTATGTAGCACTATGCACCATATTCTACACTCCGCACCACTACACAGCTCTACACCATAGTCTATGCTATTTATCACTATACACAATACTCTATACTATACACCACTATACAGCTCTACACCAAATTCTATACTATGTACCTCTATATACCATATTCTATACTATGTACCACTATACACCATATTCTATAATATGTACCACAATACAGCTCTACACCATATTCTATACTATGTACCACTATACACCATATTCTATACTATTTACTACTATACACCATATTCTATACTATGTACCACTAAACAGCTCTACAACACATTCTATACTATGGACTACTATACACCATATTCTATACTATGTACCACTATACAGCTCTACACCGTATTCTATACTATGTACTACTATACACCACATTCTATACTATGTACCATTATACAGCTCTAAACCATATACAACTATACAACACATTCTATGCTATGTACCACTATACCACATTCTATACTATGTACCACTATACACCATATTCAATACTATGTACCTCTATACACCATATTCTATACAATGTACCACAATACACCATATTCTATACTATGTACCACTATACACCATATTTTATACTATGTACCTCTATAGACCATATTCTATACTATGTCCCACTATACAACACTACACCATATTCTATACTATGTACCACTATACAGCTCTACACCATATTCTATACTATATACCACTAAACACCATATTCTATACTATGTACCACTAAACAGCTCTACAACACATTCTATACTATGTACCTCTACACACCATATTCTATACTATGTACCACAATACAGCTCTACACCACATTCTATACTATGTACCAATATACAGCTCTACACCGTATTCTATACTATGTACTACTATACACCACTTTCTGTACAATGTACCACTATACAGCTCTACACCATACACAACTATACACCACATTCTACATATGTACCACTACACCACATTCTATACTCTTTACCACTATGTACCACTATACACCACATTCTATACTATGTACCACTATACCTCATATTCTATACTAAGTACCTCTATACACCATATTCTTTACTATATACCACTATACACCATATTCTATAGAATATGGTGTTTAGAGGTACATAGTATAGAATATGGTGTATAGTGGTACATAGTATAGAATGTGGTGTATAGTGGTACATTGTATAGAATTTGATGTAGAGCTGTATAGTGGTACATAGTATAGAATGTGGTGTATAGCTGTATAGTGGTACATAGTACAGAATATGGTGTATAGTAGTACATATTATAGAATGTGTTGTAGAGCTGTATAGTGGTACATAGTATAGAATATGGTGTATAGTGGTACATAGTATAGAATATGGTGCAGAGCTGTATAGTGGTACACAGTATAGAATATGGTGTAGTGTTGTATAGTGGTACATAGTATAGAATATGGTGTAGAGCTGTATTGTGGTACATATTATATAATATGGTGTATAGTGGTACATAGTATAGAATATGGTATATAGAGGTACATAGTATAGAATTTGGTGTAGGGCTGTATAGTGGTGCATAGTATAGAGTATTGTGTATAGAGATACATAGCATAGAATTTGGTGTAGAGCTGTATAGTGGTGCGGAGTGTAGAATATGGTGTATAGTGCTACATAGTATAAAATATGGTGTATATTGGTATATGGTATAGAATGTGGTGTAGAGCTGTATTGTGGCAAACACAGACAGCTCAAATTTTCACTGGATGTGTTGAAGACCAAAACCCACAAATGTGATGTGAAATCGTTTTTCTCCCATGTTGCGTTTAAGAGAAAACAGCAAATGCAAGTTTTAGGCCAAAATGCATTGAAAGCAATGAAAACAACAAAAGCGCATACTTTGTGATATCTCCTCTTGTAGCCAACACATACAGCTCAAAATTGCACTGGATGTGTTGAAGACCAAGACCCACAAATGTGATGTGAAATGGTTTTTCTCCCATGTTGCGTTTAAGAGAAAACAGCAAATGCACGTTTTAGGCCAAAATGCATTGAAAGCAATGAAAACAACAAAAGCGCATACTTTGTGATATCTCCTCTTGTAGCAAACACAGACAGCTCAAAATTGCACTGGATGTGTTGAAGACCAAGACCCACAAATGTGATGTGAAATGGTTTTTCTCCCATGTTGCGTTTAAGAGAAAACAGCAACTGCACGTTTTAGGCAAAAATGCTTTGAAAGCAATGGAAACAACAAAAGCGCATACTTTGTGATATCTCCTCTTGTAGCAAACACAGACAGCTCAAAATTTCACTGGATGTGTTGAAGACCAAGACCCACAAATGTGATGTGAAATGGTTTTTCTCCCATGTTGCGTTTAAGAGAAAACAGCAAATGCACGTTTTAGGCCAAAATGCATTGAAAGCAATGGAAACAACAAAAGCGCACACTTTGTATTATCTCCTCTTGTAGCAAACACAGACAGCTCAAAATTTCACTGGATGTGTTGAAGACCAAAACCCACAAATGTGATGTGAAATGGTTTTTCTCCCATGTTGCGTTTAAGAGAAAACAGCAAATGCAAGTTTTAGGCCAAAATGCATTGAAAGCAATGGAAATAACAAAAGCGCATACTTTGTGATATCTCCTCTTGTAGCAAACACAGACAGCTCAAAATTTCACTGGATGTGTTGAAGACCAAGACCCACAAATGTGATGTGAAATGGTTTTTCTCCCATGTTGCGTTTAAGAGAAAACAGCAAATGCACGTTTTAGGCCAAAATGCATTGAAAGCAATGAAAACACAAAAGCGCATACTTTGTGTTATCTCCTCTTGTAGCAAACACAGACAGCTCAAAATTTCACTGGATGTGTTGAAGACCAAGACCCACAAATGTGATATGAAATGGTTTTTCTACCATGTTGCGTTTAAGAGAAAACAGCAAATGCAAGTTTTAGGCCAAAATGCATTGAAAGCAATGGAAATAACAAAAGCGCATACTTTGTGATATCTCCTCTTGTAGCAAACACAGACAGCTCAAAATTTCACTGGATGTGTTGAAGACCAAGACCCACAAATGTGATGTGAAATGGTTTTTCTCCCATGTTGCATTTAAGAGAAAACAGCAAATGCACGTTTTAGGCCAAAATGCTTTGAAAGCAATGAAAACAACAAAAGCGCATACTTTGTGATATCTCCTCTTGTAGCAAACACAGACAGCTCAAAATTTCACTGGATGTGTTGAAGACCAAGACCCACAAATGTGATGTGAAATGGTTTTTCTCCCATGTTGCGTTTAAGAGAAAACAGCAAATGCAAGTTTTAGGCCAAAATGCATTGAAAGCAATGGAAATAACAAAAGCGCATACTTTGTGATATCTCCTCTTGTAGCAAACACAGACAGCTCAAAATTTCACTGGATGTGTTGAAGACCAAGACCCACAAATGTGATGTGAAATGGTTTTTCTCCCATGTTGCGTTTAAGAGAAAACAGCAAATGCTCGTTTTATACCAAAATGCATTGAAAGCAATGGAAACAACAAAAGCGCATACTTTGTGATATCTCCTCTTGTAGCAAACACAGACAGCTCAATATTTCACTGGATGTGTTGAGGACCAAGACCCACAAATGTGATGTGAAATGGTTTTTCTCCCATGTTGCGTTTAAGAGAAAACAGCAAATGCACGTTTTAGGCCAAAATGCATTGAAAGCAATGGAAACAACAAAAGCGCATACTTTGTGTTATCTCCTCTTGTAGCCAACACAGACAGCTCAAAATTTCACTGGATGTGTTGAAGACCAAAACCCACAAATGTGATGTGAAATGGTTTTTCTCCCATGTTGCGTTTAAGAGAAAACAGCAAATGCACGTTTGAGGCCAAAATGCATTGAAAGCAATGGAAACACAAAAGCGCATACTTTGTGTTATCTCCTCTTGTAGCAAACACAGACAGCTCAAAATTTCACTGGATGTGTTGAAGACCAAAACCCACAAATGTGATGTGAAATGGTTTTTCTCCCATGTTGCGTTTAAGAGAAAACAGCAAATGCACGTTTTAGGCCAAAATGCATTGAAAGCAATGGAAACAACAAAAGCGCATACTTTGTATTATCTCCTCTTGTAGCAAACACAGACAGCTCAAAATTTCACTGGATGTGTTGAAGACCAAAACCCACAAATGTGATGTGAAATGGTTTTTCTCCCATGTTGCGTTTAAGAGAAAACAGCAAATGCACGTTTTAGGCCAAAATGCATTGAAAGCAATGAAAACACAAAAGCACATACTTTGTGTTATCTCCTCTTGTAGCAAACACAGACAGCTCAAAATTTCACTGGATGTGTTGAAGATCAAGCCCCACACATGTGATGTGAAATGGTTTTTCTCCCATGTTGCGTTTAAGAGAAAACAGCAAATGCAAGTTTTAGGCCAAAATGCATTGAAAGCAATGGAAATAACAAAAGCGCATACTTTGTGATATCTCCTCTTGTAGCAAACACAGACAGCTCAAAATTTCACTGGATGTGTTGAAGACCAAGACCCACAAATGTGATGTGAAATGGTTTTTCTCCCATGTTGCGTTTAAGAGAAAACAGCAAATGCACGTTTTAGGCCAAAATGCTTTGAAAGCAATGAAAACAACAAAAGCGCATACTTTGTGATATCTCCTCTTGTAGCAAACACAGACAGCTCAAAATTTCACTGGATGTGTTGAAGACCAAGACCCACAAATGTGATGTGAAATGGTTTTTCTCCCATGTTGCGTTTAAGAGAAAACAGCAAATGCAAGTTTTAGGCCAAAATGCATTGAAAGCAATGGAAATAACAAAAGCGCATACTTTGTGATATCTCCTCTTGTAGGAAACACAGACAGCTCAAAATTTCACTGGATATGTTGAAGACCAAGACCCACAAATGTGATGTGAAATGGTTTTTCTCCCATGTTGCGTTTAAGAGAAAACAGCAAATGCAAGTTTTAGGACAAAATGCATTGAAAGCAATGGAAACAACAAAAGCGCATACTTTGTGATATCTCCTCTTGTAGCAAACACAGACAGCTCAAAATTTCACTGGATGTGTTGAGGACCAAGACCCACAAATGTGATGTGAAATGGTTTTTCTCCCATGTTGCGTTTAAGAGAAAACAGCAAATGCACGTTTTAGGCCAAAATGCATTGAAAGCAATGGAAACAACAAAAGCACATACTTTGTGTTATCTCCTCTTGTAGCAAACACAGACAGCTCAAAATTTCACTTGATGTGTTGAAGACCAAAACCCACAAATGTGATGTGAAATGGTTTTTCTCCCATGTTGCGTTTAAGAGAAAACAGCAAATGCAAGTTTTAGGCCAAAATGCATTGAAAGCAATGGAAATAACAAAAGCGCATACTTTGTGATATCTCCTCTTGTAGCAAACACAGACAGCTCAAAATTTCACTGGATGTGTTGAAGACCAAAACCCACAAATGTGATGTGAAATGGTTTTTCTCCCATGTTGCATTTAAGAGAAAACAGCAAATGCTCGTTTTATGCCAAAATGCAATGAAAGCAATGAAAACAACAAAAGCGCATACTTTGTGATATCTCCTCTTGTAGCAAACACAGACAGCTCAAAATTTCACTGGATGTGTTGAAGACCAAGACCCACAAATGTTATGTGAAATGGTTTTTCTCCCATGTTGAGTTTAAGAGAAAACAGCAAATGCACGTTTTAGGCCAAAATGCATTGAAAGCAATGAAAACAACAAAAGCGCATACTTTGTGATATCTCCTCTTGTAGCAAACACAGACAGCTCAAAATTTCACTGGATGTGTTGAAGACCAAAACCCACAAATGTGATGTGAAATGGTTTTTCTCCCATGTTGCGTTTAAGAGAAAACAGCAAATGCTCGTTTTATGCCAAAATGCAATGAAAGCAATGAAAACAACAAAAGCGCATACTTTGTGATATCTCCTCTTGTAGCAAACACAGACAGCTCAAAATTTCACTGGATGTGTTGAAGACCAAGACCCACAAATGTTATGTGAAATGGTTTTTCTCCCATGTTGCGTTTAAGAGAAAACAGCAAATGCACGTTTTAGGCCAAAATGCATTGAAAGCAATGAAAACAACAAAAGCGCATACTTTGTGATATCTCCTCTTGTAGCAAACACAGACAGCTCAAAATTTCACTGGATGTGTTGAAGACCAAGACCCACAAATGTTATGTGAAATGGTTTTTCTCCCATGTTGCGTTTAAGAGAAAACAGCAAATGCACGTTTTAGGCCAAAATGCATTGAAAGCAATGAAAACAACAAAAGCGCATACTTTGTGATATCTCCTCTTGTAGCAAACACAGACAGCTCAAAATTTCACTGGATGTGTTGAAGACCAAGACCCACAAATGTGATGTGAAATCGTTTTTCTCCCATGTTGCTTTTAAGAGAAAACAGCAAATGCAAGTTTTAGGCCAAAATGCATTGAAAGCAATGGAAATAACAAAAGTCCATACTTTGTGATATCTCCTCTTGTAGCAAACACAGACAGCTCAAAATTTCACTGGATGTGTTGAAGACCAAGACCCACAAATATGATGTGAAAAGGTTTTTCTCCCATGTTGCGTTTAAGAGAAAACAGCAAATGCACGTTTTAGGCCAAAATGCATTGAAAGCAATGAAAACAACAAAAGCGCATACTTTGTGATATCTCCTCTTGTAGCAAACACAGACAGCTCAAAATTTCAATGGATGTGTTGAAGACCAAGACCCACAAATGTGATGTGAAATGGTTTTTCTCCCATGTTGCGTTTAAGAGAAAACAGCAAATGCACGTTTTAGGCCAAAATGCTTTGAAAGCAATGGAAACAACAAAAGCGCATACTTTGTGTTATCTCCTCTTGAGGCAAACACAGACAGCTCAAAATTTCACTGGATGTGTTGAAGACCAAAACCCACAAATGTGATGTGAAATGGTTTTTCTCCCATGTTGCATTTAAGAGAAAACAGCAAATGCAAGTTTTAGGCCAAAATGCATTGAAAGCAATGGAAATAACAAAAGCGCATACTTTGTGATATCTCCTCTTGTAGCAAATACCGACAGCTCAAAATTTCACTGGAATGTTGAAGACCAAGACCCACAAATGTGATGTGAAATGGTTTTTCTCCCATGTTGCGTTTAAGAGAAAACAGCAACTGCACGTTTTAGGCCAAAATGCTTTGAAAGCAATGGAAACAACAAAAGCGCATACTTTGTGATATCTCCTCTTGTAGCAAACACAGACAGCTCAAAATTTCACTGGATGTGTTGATGACCAAGACCCACAAATGTGATGTGAAATGGTTTTTCTCCCATGTTGCGTTTAAGAGAAAACAGCAAATGCACGTTTTAGGCCAAAATGCATTGAAAGCAATGGAAACAACAAAAGCGCATACTTTGTGTTATCTCCTCTTGTAGCAAACACAGACAGCTCAAAATTTCACTGGATGTGTTGAAGACCAAAACCCACAAATGTGATGTGAAATGGTTTTTCTCCCATGTTGCGTTTAAGAGAAAACAGCAAATGCAAGTTTTAGGCCAAAATGCATTGAAAGCAATGGAAATAACAAAAGCGCATACTTTGTGATATCTCCTCTTGTAGCAAACACAGACAGCTCAAAATTTCACTGGATGTGTTGAAGACCAAGACCCACAAATGTGATGTGAAATGGTTTTTCTCCCATGTTGCGTTTAAGAGAAAACAGCAAATGCACGTTTGAGGCCAAAATGCATTGAAAGCAATGGAAACACAAAAGCGCATACTTTGTGTTATCTCCTCTTGTAGCAAACACAGACAGCTCAAAATTTCACTGGATGTGTTGAAGACCAAAACCCACAAATGTGATGTGAAATGGTTTTTCTCCCATGTTGCGTTTAAGAGAAAACAGCAAATGCAAGTTTTAGGCCAAAATACATTACAAGCAATGGAAATAACAAAAGCGCATACTTTGTGATATCTCCTCTTGTAGCAAACACAGACAGCTCAAAATTTCACTGGATGTGTTGAAGACCAAGACCCACAAATGTGATGTGAAATGGTTTTTCTCCCATGTTGCGTTTAAGAGAAAACAGCAAATGCTCGTTTTATGCCAAAATGCATTGAAAGCAATGAAAACAACAAAAGCGCATACTTTGTGATATCTCCTCTTGTAGCAAACACAGACAGCTCAAAATTTCACTGGATGTGTTGAAGACCAAGACCCACAAACGTGATGTGAAATGGTTTTTCTCCCATGTTGCGTTTAAGAGAAAACAGCAAATGCTCGTTTTATGCCAAAATGCATTGAAAGCAATGGAAACAACAAAAGCGCATACTTTGTGATATCTCCTCTTGTAGCAAACACAGACAGCTCAAAATTTCACTGGATGTGTTGAAGACCAAGACCCACAAATGTGATGTGAAATGGTTTTTCTCCCATGTTGCGTTTAAGAGAAAACAGCAAATGCACGTTTTAGGCCAAAATGCATTGAAAGCAATGGAAATAACAAAAGTCCATACTTTGTGATATCTCCTCTTGTAGCAAACACAGACAGCTCAAAATTGCACTGGATGTGTTGAAGACCAAGACCCACAAATGTGATGTGAAATGGTTTTTCTCCCATGTTGCGTTTAAGAGAAAACAGCAAATGCAAGTTTTAGGCCAAAATGCATTGAAAGCAATGGAAATAACAAAAGTCCATACTTTGTGATATCTCCTCTTGTAGCAAACACAGACAGCTCAAAATTGCACTGGATGTGTTGAAGACCAAGACCCACAAATGTGATGTGAAATGGTTTTTCTCCCATGTTGCGTTTAAGAGAAAACAGCAAATGCACGTTTTAGGCCAAAATGCATTGAAAGCAATGAAAACAACAAAAGCGCATACTTTGTGTTATCTCCTCTTGTAGCAAACACAGACAGCTCAAAATTGCACTGGATGTGTTGAAGACCAAGACCCACAAATATGATGTGAAATGGTTTTTCTCCCATGTTGCGTTTAAGAGAAAACAGCAAATGCACGTTTTAGGCCAAAATGCATTGAAAGCAATGGAAACAACAAAAGCGCATACTTTGTGATATCTCCTCTTGTAGCAAACACAGACAGCTCAAAATTTCACTGCATGTGTTGAAGACCAAGACCCACAAATGTGATGTGAAATGGTTTTTCTCCCATGTTGCTTTTAAGAGAAAACAGCAAATGCAAGTTTTAGGCCAAAATGCATTGAAAGCAATGGAAATAACAAAAGTCCATACTTTGTGATATCTCCTCTTGTAGCAAACACAGACAGCTCAAAATTGCACTGGATGTGTTGAAGACCAAGACCCACAAATGTGATGTGAAATGATTTTTCTCCCATGTTGCGTTTAAGAGAAAACAGAAAATGCACGTTTTAGGCCAAAATGCATTGAAAGCAATGAAAACAACAAAAGCGCATACTTTGTGATATCTCCTCTTGTAGCAAACACAGACAGCTCAAAATTTCACTGGATGTGTTGAAGACCAAGACCCACAAATGTGATGTGAAATGGTTTTTCTCCCATGTTGCGTTTAAGAGAAAACAGCAAATGCACGTTTTAGGCCAAAATGCTTTGAAAGCAATGGAAACAACAAAAGCGCATACTTTGTGTTATCTCCTCTTGAGGCAAACACAGACAGCTCAAAATTTCACTGGATGTGTTGAAGACCAAAACCCACAAATGTGATGTGAAATGGTTTTTCTCCCATGTTGCATTTAAGAGAAAACAGCAAATGCAAGTTTTAGGCCAAAATGCATTGAAAGCAATGGAAATAACAAAAGCGCATACTTTGTGATATCTCCTCTTGTAGCAAACACAGACAGCTCAAAATTTCACTGGATGTGTTGAAGACCAAGACCCACAAATGTGATGTGAAATGGTTTTTCTCCCATGTTGCATTTAAGAGAAAACAGCAACTGCACGTTTTAGGCCAAAATGCTTTGAAAGCAATGGAAACAACAAAAGCGCATACTTTGTGATATCTCCTCTTGTAGCAAACACAGACAGCTCAAAATTTCACTGGATGTGTTGAAGACCAAGACCCACAAATGTGATGTGAAATGGTTTTTCTCCCATGTTGCGTTTAAGAGAAAACAGCAAATGCACGTTTTAGGCCAAAATGCATTGAAAGCAATGGAAACAACAAAAGCGCATACTTTGTGTTATCTCCTCTTGTAGCAAACACAGACAGCTCAAAATTTCACTGGATGTGTTGAAGACCAAAACCCACAAATGTGATGTGAAATGGTTTTTCTCCCATGTTGCGTTTAAGAGAAAACAGCAAATGCAAGTTTTAGGCCAAAATGTATTGAAAGCAATGGAAACAACAAAAGCGCATACTTTGTGATATCTCCTCTTGTAGCAAACACAGACAGCTCAAAATTTCACTGGATGTGTTGAAGACCAAGACCCACAAATGTGATGTGAAATGGTTTTTCTCCCATGTTGCGTTTAAGAGAAAACAGCAAATGCACGTTTTAGGCCAAAATGCATTGAAAGCAATGAAAACACAAAAGCGCATACTTTGTGTTATCTCCTCTTGTAGCAAACACAGACAGCTCAAAATTTCACTGGATGTGTTGAAGACCAAGACCCACAAATGTGATGTGAAATGGTTTTTCTCCCATGTTGCGTTTAAGAGAAAACAGCAAATGCAAGTTTTAGGCCAAAATGCATTGAAAGCAATGGAAACAACAAAAGCACATACTTTGTGTTATCTCCTCTTGTAGCAAACACAGACAGCTCAAAATTTCACTTGATGTGTTGAAGACCAAAACCCACAAATGTGATGTGAAATGGTTTTTCTCCCATGTTGCGTTTAAGAGAAAACAGCAAATGCAAGTTTTAGGCCAAAATGCATTGAAAGCAATGGAAATAACAAAAGCGCATACTTTGTGATATCTCCTCTTGTAGCAAACACAGACAGCTCAAAATTTCACTGGATGTGTTGAAGACCAAAACCCACAAATGTGATGTGAAATGGTTTTTCTCCCATGTTGCATTTAAGAGAAAACAGCAAATGCTCGTTTTATGCCAAAATGCAATGAAAGCAATGAAAACAACAAAAGCGCATACTTTGTGATATCTCCTCTTGTAGCAAACACAGACAGCTCAAAATTTCACTGGATGTGTTGAAGACCAAGACCCACAAATGTTATGTGAAATGGTTTTTCTCCCATGTTGCGTTTAAGAGAAAACAGCAAATGCACGTTTTAGGCCAAAATGCATTGAAAGCAATGAAAACAACAAAAGCGCATACTTTGTGATATCTCCTCTTGTAGCAAACACAGACAGCTCAAAATTTCACTGGATGTGTTGAAGACAAAGACCCACAAATGTGATGTGAAATGGTTTTTCTCCCATGTTGCGTTTAAGAGAAAACAGCAAATGCACGTTTTAGGCCAAAATGCATTGAAAGCAATGGAAACTACAAAAGCGCATACTTTGTGATATCTCCTCTTGTAGCAAACACAGACAGCTCAAAATTTCACTGGATGTGTTGAAGACCAAGACCCACAAATGTGATGTGAAATGGTTTTTCTCCCATGTTGCGTTTAAGAGAAAACAGCAAATGCACGTTTTAGGCCAAAATGCATTGAAAGCAATGGAAACTACAAAAGCGCATACTTTGTGATATCTCCTCTTGTAGCAAACACAGACAGCTCAAAATTTCACTGGATGTGTTGAAGACCAAGACCCACAAATGTGATGTGAAATGGTTTTTCTCCCATGTTGCGTTTAAGAGAAAACAGCAAATGCACGTTTTAGGCCAAAATGCATTGAAAGCAATGGAAATAACAAAAGTCCATACTTTGTGATATCTCCTCTTGTAGCAAACACAGACAGCTCAAAATTGCACTGGATGTGTTGAAGACCAAGACCCACAAATGTGATGTGAAATGGTTTTTCTCCCATGTTGCGTTTAAGAGAAAACAGCAAATGCACGTTTTAGGCCAAAATGCATTGAAAGCAATGGAAATAACAAAAGTCCATACTTTGTGATATCTCCTCTTGTAGCAAACACAGACAGCTCAAAATTGCACTGGATGTGTTGAAGACCAAGACCCACAAATGTGATGTGAAATGGTTTTTCTCCCATGTTGCGTTTAAGAGAAAACAGCAAATGCAAGTTTTAGGCCAAAATGCATTGAAAGCAATGGAAATAACAAAAGTCCATACTTTGTGATATCTCCTCTTGTAGCAAACACAGACAGCTCAAAATTGCACTGGATGTGTTGAAGACCAAGACCCACAAATGTGATGTGAAATGGTTTTTCTCCCATGTTGCGTTTAAGAGAAAACAGCAAATGCACGTTTTAGGCCAAAATGCATTGAAAGCAATGAAAACAACAAAAGCGCATACTTTGTGATATCTCCTCTTGTAGCAAACACAGACAGCTCAAAATTTCACTGGATGTGTTGAAGACCAAGACCCACAAATGTGATGTGAAATGGTTTTTCTCCCATGTTGCGTTTAAGAGAAAACAGCAAATGCACGTTTTAGGCCAAAATGCATTGAAAGCAATGGAAACAACAAAAGCGCATACTTTGTGATATCTCCTCTTGTAGCAAACACAGACAGCTCAAAATTTCACTGGATGTATTGAAGACCAAGATCCACAAATGTGATGTGAAATGGTTTTTCTCCCATGTTGCGTTTAAGAGAAAACAGCAAATGCACGTTTTAGGCCAAAATGCATTGAAAGCAATGGAAACAACAAAAGCGCATACTTTGTGTTATCTCCTCTTGTAGCAAACACAGACAGCTCAAAATTTCACTGGATGTGTTGAAGACCAAAACCCACAAATGTGATGTAAAATGGTTTTTCTCCCATGTTGCGTTTAAGAGAAAACAGCAAATGCAAGTTTTAGGCCAAAATGCATTGAAAGCAATGGAAATAACAAAAGCGCATACTTTGTGATATCTCCTCTTGTAGCAAACACAGACAGCTCAAAATTTCACTGGATGTGTTGAAGACCAAGACCCACAAATGTGATGTGAAATGGTTTTTCTCCCATGTTGCGTTTAAGAGAAAATAGCAAATGCTCGTTTTATGCCAAAATGCATTGAAAGCAATGGAAACAACAAAAGCGCATACTTTGTGATATCTCCTCTTGTAGCAAACACAGACAGCTCAAAATTTCACTGGATGTGTTGAAGACCAAGACCCACAAATGTGATGTGAAATGGTTTTTCTCCCATGTTGCGTTTAAGAGAAAATAGCAAATGCTCGATTTATGCCAAAATGCATTGAAAGCAATGGAAACAACAAAAGCGCATACTTTGTGATATCTCCTCTTGTAGCAAACACAGACAGCTCAAAATTTCACTGGATGTGTTGAAGACCAAGACCCACAAATGTGATGTGAAATGGTTTTTCTCCCATGTTGCATTTAAGAGAAAACAGCAAATGCACGTTTTAGGCCAAAATGCATTGAAAGCAATGGAAACACAAAAGCGCATACTTTGTGTTATCTCCTCTTGTAGCAAACACAGACAGCTCAAAATTTCACTGGATGTGTTGAAGACCAAAACCCACAAATGTGATATGAAATCTTTTTTCTCCCATGTTGCGTTTAAGAGAAAACAGCAAATGCAAGTTTTAGGCCAAAATGCAATGTGGTGAAGAGCTGTATAATGGTACATAGTATAGGATGTGGTGTATAGTGGTATATAGTATAGAATATTGTGTATAGAGGTACATAGTATAGAATATGGTGTATAGTAGTACATAGTCTAGAATGTGGTGTATAGTGGTATATAGTATAGAATGTGGTGTAGAGCTGTACAGTGGTACATCGTATAGAATATGGTGTATAGTGGTACATAGTATAGAATATGGTGTATACAGGTACATAGTATAGAATATGGGGTATAGTGGTACATAGTATAGAATGCAGTGTATAGTGGTACATAGTGGTACATAGTTTAGAATGTGGTGTAGTGGTACATAGTATAGAATGTTGTGTATAGTGGTACATAGTATGTAATATGGTGTATAGAGGTACATAGTATTGAATATGGTGTATAGTGTTACATAGTCTAGAATATGGTGTATAGTGGTACACAGAATATGATGTATAGCGGTACATAGTATAGAATGTGGTGTAGAGCTGAATAGTGGTACATAGTATAGAATATGGTGTATAGTGGTACATAGTATAGAATATGGTGTAGAGCTGTATAGTGGTACATAGTATATAATGTGGTGTATAGTGCTACATACTATAGAATATGGTGTATAGAGGTATTTAGTATAGAATGTGGTCTATAGTAGTATATAGTATAGAATGTGTTGAAGAGCTTTATAGTGGTACATAGCATAGAATATAGTGTAGAGGTTTATAGTGGTACATAGTAAAGAATATGGTGTAGAGCTGTATAGTGGTTCATAGTATAGAAAAATGTGTATAGTGGTATATACATAGTACAGAATATGGGGTAGAGCTGTATAGTTGTATATCATATAGAATATGGTGTATAGTTGTACATTGTATAGAATATGGTTAATAGTGGTATATAGTATAGAATATGGTGTATAGAGGTACATAGTATAGAATATGGTGTATAGTGGTACATAGTATAGAATGCAGTGTATAGTGGTACATAGTGGTACATAGTTTAGAATGTGGTGTAGTGGTACATAGTATAGAATGTGGTGTATAGTGGTGTATGGTGTAGAGCTGTATAGTGGTACATAGTATAGAATGCGGTGTATAGTAGTACATAGTATAGAATACAGTGTAGAGCTGTATAGTAGTACATAGTATAGAATATGGTGTGTAGAGGTACATAGTATAGAAGGTGTTGTAGAGCTGTATAGTGGTACATAGTATAGAATTTGGTGTATAGTGGTACATAGTATAGAATATGGTGTATAGAGGAACATAGTATAGAATGTGGTGTAGAGATGTATAGTGGTACATAGTATAGAATATGGTGTATTGTGGTACATTGTATAGAATATGGTGTATAGTGGTACATAGTAAAGAATATGGTGTATAGAGGTACATAGTATAGAATATGGTGTATAGTGCTACATAGTATAGAATGTGTTGTATAGTGGTACATAGTATAAAATATGGTGTATAGTGGTATATAGTATAGAATATGGTATATAGTGGTAAACAGTATAGGATATGGTGTATTGTGGTACATAGTATAGAATATGGTGTATAGTGGTACACAGTATAGAATATGGTGTATAGAAGTACATAGTATAGAATATGGTGTATAGTGGTACATAGTATAGAATATGGTGTATAGTGCTACATAGTATAGAATGTGGTGTGTAGTGGTACATAGTATAAATTATGGTGTATAGAGGTACATAGTTTAGAATATGGTGTATAGTGGTACATAGTCTAGAATGTGGTGTATAGTGGTACATAGAATATGGTGTATAGTGGTACATAGTATAGAATGTGGTGTAGAGCTGTATAGTGGTACATAGTATAGAATATGGTGTATAGTTGTAGGTAGTATAGAATGTGGTGTAGAGCTGTATAATAGTACATAGTATAGAATGTGGTGTATAGTGGTACATAGTATAGAATGTGATTTAGAGCTGTATAATGGTACATAGTATAGAATATGGTGTACAGTGGTACATAGTATATATTGTGGTGTAGAGCTGTATAATGGTACATAGTATAGAATGTGGTGTATAGTGTTACATTTTATAGAATATGGTGAATAGCGTTACAAAGTATAGAATGTGGTGAATAGTGGTATATAGCAAAGAATATGGTGTAGAGCTGTATAGTGGTACATAGTATTGAATGTGGTATACAGCTGTATAGTGGTACATAGTATAGAATATGGTGTAGAGGTGAATAGTGGTACATAGTATAGAAAATGGTGTATAGTAGTACATAGTATAGAATATGGGGTGAGCTATATAGTTGTTTATAGTATAGAATATGGTTTATAGTGGTACATAGTTTAGAATATGGTGTATAGTGGTATATAGTATAGAATATGGTGTATAGAGGTACATAGTATAGAATATGGTGTATAGATGTACATAGTATAGAATATGGTGTTTAGTGGTACATAGTCTAGAATATGGTGTAGAGCTGTTTAGTGGTACATAGATTAGAACATTGTGTAGAGCTGGATAGTGGTACATAGTATACAATAGGGTGTATAGTGGTATATAGTATAAAATATGGTGTATAGCTGTACAGTGGTGCACAGTATAGAGTATTGTGTACAGTGATACATAGCATAGAATATGGTGTAGAGATGTATAGTGGTACATAGTATAGAATGTGGTGTAGAGCTGTATAGTGGTACATAGTATAGAATATGGTGTGTAGAGGGACATAGTATAGAATGTGTTGTAGAGCTGTATAGTGGTACATAGTATAGAATATGGTGTATAGTTGTACATAGTATAGAATATGGTTTATAGAGAAACATAGTATAGAATGTGGTGTAGAGATGTATAGTGGTACATAGTATAGAATATGGTGTATTGTGGTACATAGTATAGAATATGGTGTATAGTGGTACACAGTATAGAATATGGTGTATAGAGGTACATAGTACAGAATATGGTGTATAGTGGTACATAGTATAGAATATGGTGTATAGTGCTACATAGTACAGAATGTGGTGTGTAGTGGTACATAGTATAAATTATGGTGTATAGAGGTACATAGTATAGAATATGGGGTATAGTGGTACATAGTCTAGAATGTGGTGTATAGTGGTACATAGTATAGAATATGGTGTAGAGCTGTATAGTGGTACATAGTATAGAATATGGTGTATAGTGGTGCATAGTATAGAATGTGGTGTAGAGCTGTATAATGGTACATAGTATAGAATGTGGTGTATAGTGGTGCATAGTATAGAATGTGATTTAGAGCTGTATAATGATACATAGTATAGAATATGGTGTATAGTGGTACATAGTCTAGAATGTGGTGTATAGTGGTACATTAGTATAGAATATAGTGTACAGTGGTACAAAGTATAGAATGTGGTGTAGAGCTGTATAGTGGTACATAGTATATATTGTGGTGTAGAGCTGTATAATGGTACATAGTATAGAATGTGGTGTATAGTAGTATATAGTATAGAATATGGTATACAGCTGTATAGTGGTACATAGTATAGAATATGGTGTAGAGGTGAATAGTGGTACATAGTATAGAATATGGTGTATAGTGGTATATAGTATAGAATATGGTGTAGAGCTATATAGTGGTTCATAGTATAGAAAATGGTGTATAGTAGTACATAGTATAGAATATGGGGTGAGCTATATAGTTGTTTATAGTATAGAATATGGTTTATAGTGGTACATAGTTTAGAATATGGTGCATAGTGGTATATAGTATAGAATATGGTGTACAGAGGTACATAGTATAGAATATGGTGTATAGATGTACATAGTATAGAATATGGTATATAGTGGTACATAGTCTAGAATATGGTGTAGAGCTGTATAGTGGTACATAGAATAGAATATGGTGTAGAGCTGTATAGTGGTACATAGTATACAATAGCATGTATAGTGGTATATAGTATAGAATATGGTGTATAGCTGTACAGTTGTCTATAGTATAGAGTATTGTGTATAGTGATACATAGCATAGAATACGGTGTAGAGATGTTAAGTGGTACGTAGTATAGAATATGGTGTATAGTGCTACATAGTATAGAATATGGTGTATAGTGGCATATAGTACAGAATGTGGTGTAGAGCTGTATAGTGGTACATAGTATAGAATATGGTGTTTAGTGGTACATAGTATAGAATATGGTGTATAGTGGTACATAGTATAGAATGTGGTGTAAGTGGTACATAGTATAGAATATGGTGTATAGTGGTATATAATATAGAATATGATGTAGAGCTGTATTGTGGTACATAGTATAGAATATGGTGTATAGTGGTACATAGTAAAGAATATGGTGTATAGCACATAGTATAGAATAAGGTGTATAGTGGTACTAGGTATAGATTATGGGGTAGAGCTGTATAGTGGTATATAGTATAGAATATGGTGTATAGTGGTACATAGTATAGAATATGGTGTATAGAGGTACATAGTATAGAATATGGTGTATAGTGGTACATAGTATAGAATATGGTGTATACTTGGTACATAGTATATGGTGTATTGTGGTACATTGTATAGAATGTGGTGTAGAGCTGTATAGTGGTTCATAGTATAGAATATGGTGTATAGTGGTACATAGTATAGAATGTGATGAAGAGCTGTATAGTGGTACATAGTATAGAATATGTTGTATAGTGGTACATAGTATAGAATGTGGTGTAGAGCTGTATAATGGTATTTAGTATAAAATGTGGTATAGAGCTGTATAGTGGTATATTGTATAGAATGGGGTGTATAGTGATACCTAGTATAGAATAAGGTGTACTGTGGTATATAGTTAAGAATGTTGTTTATAGTGGTACATAGTATAGAATCTGATGTATAGTATTATATAGTATAGAACACTGTGTAGAGCTGAATATTGGTATATAGTATAAAATATGGTGTAGAGCTGTATAGTGGTACATAGAATAGTATGTGGTGTATAGTAGTATATTGTATAGAATGTTGTACAGAGCTGTATAGTGGTACATGGCATAGAATATGGGGTAGAGCTGTTAAGTGGTATATAGTATAGAATATGGTGTAAAGTGGTACATTGTCTAGAATATGTTGTATAGAGGTACATAGTATAGAATATGGTGTATAGAGGTACAAAGTTTAGAATATGGTGTACAGTGGTACATAGTATAGAATGTGATGTAGAGCTGTATAGTGGTACATAGTATAGAATATGATGTATAGTGGTACATAGTATAGAATGTGGTGTAGAGCTGTATAATGGTACATAGTATTGAATTTGGTGTAGTGTTGTATAGTGGTACATAGTATAGAATGTGGTGTAGTGGTACATAGTATAGAATGTGGTGTATAGTAGTACATAGTATAGAATACGGTGTAGTGCTGTATATTAGTACATAGTATAGAATATTGTGTAGTGTTGTATAGTAGTACATAGTATAGAATATGGTGTAGAGCTGTATAGTGGTACATAGTATAGAAAATGGTGTATAGTCGGAAAAAGTATAGAATGTTGTGTATAGTGGTACATAGTATAGAATATAGTGTAGAGTTGTATAGTGGTACATAGTATAGAATATGGTGTTGAGCTGTATAGTGGTACATAGCATAGAATATGGTGTATAGTTTGTGGTACATAGCATAAAATATGGTGTAGAGCAGTATAGTGGTACATAGTATAGAATATGGTGCATAGTGATACATAGTATAGAATATGGTGTAAAGTGATACATAGTATAGAATATGGTGTATAGTGGTACATGGTATAGATTATGGGGTAGAGCTGTATAGTGGTTCATAGTATAGAAAATAGTGTATAGTAGTACATAGTATAGAATATGGGGTGAGATATATAGTTGTTTATAGTATAGAATATGGTTTATAGTGGTACATAGTATAGAATATGGTGTATAGTGGTATAAAGTATAGAATATCTTGTATAGAGGTACGTAGTATAGAATATGGTGTATAGATGTACATATTATAAAATATGGTGTATAGTGGTACATAGTCTAGAATATGGTGTATAGTGGTACAAAATATAGAATGTCGTGTACAGCTGTATAGTGGTACATAGTATAGAATATGGTGTAGAGCTGTATAGTGGTACATAGTATACAACAGTGTGTATAGTGGTATATAGTATAGTATAGAATATAGTGTATAGAATATAGTGTATAGCTGTACAGTGGTGCATAGTATAGAGTATTGTGTATAGTGATACATAGCATATAATATGGTGTAGAGATGTATAGTGGTACATATTATAGAATATGGTGTATAGTGGTATATAGTACAGAATGTGGTGTAGAGCTGTATAGTGGTACATAGTATAGAATATGGTGTATAGTGCTACATAGAATAGAATATGGTGTATAGTGGTACATAGTATATAATGTGGTGTAAAGTGATACATAGTATAGAATATGGTGTATAGTGGTATATAATATAGAATATGATGTAGAGCTGTATTGTGGTACATAGTATAGAATCTGGTGTTTAGTTGTACATAGTATAGAATGTGGTGTAGAGCTGTATAATGGTACATAATATTGAATTTGGTGTAGTGTTGTATAGTGGTACATAGTATAGAATATGGTGTTTAGTTGTACATAGTATAGAATACGGTGTAGAGCTGTATATTAGTACATAGTATAGAATATGGTGTAGTGTTGTATAGTGGTACATAGTATAGAATATGGTGTAGAGCTGTATAGTGGTACATAGTATAGAAAATGGTGTATAGTGGGAAAAAGTATAGAATGTTGTGTATAGTGGTACATAGTATAGAATATAGTGTAGATTTGTATAGTGGTACATAGTATAGAATATGGTGTATAGTTTGTGGTACATAGCATAAAATATGGTGTAGAGCAGTATAGTGGTACATAGTATAGAATATGGTGCATAGTGATACATAGTATAGAATATGGTGTAACGTGATACATAGTATAGAATATGGTTTATAGTGGTACATGGTATAGATTATGGGGTAGAGCTGTATAGTGGTATATAGTATAGAATATGGTGTATAGTGGTACATAGTATAGAATATGGTGTATAGTGGTACATAGTATAGAATATGGTGTATAGTGGTACATAGAATATGATGTATTGTGGTACATTGTATAGAATGTTGTTTTAAAGCTGTATAGTGGTACATAGTATTGAATGTGGTGTATAGTGGTACATAATATAGAATGTGATGAAGAGCTGTATAGTGGTACATAGTATAGAACATGTTGTATAATGGTACATAGTATAGAATGTGGTGTAGAGCTGTATAATGGTACATAGTATAGAATGTGGTATAGAGCTGTATAGTGGTATATAGTATATAATGTGGTACAGAGCTGTACAGTGGTACATGGCATAGAATATGGGGTAAAGCTGTTAAGTGGTATATAGTACAGAATATTGTGTAAAGTGATACATAGTCTAGAATATGGTGTATAGTGGTATATAATATAGAATATTGTGTATAGAGGTACATAGTATAGAATATGTTGTATAGTGGTACATAGTATAGAATGTGATGTAGAGCTGTATAGTGGTACATAGTATAGAATATGATGTATAGTGGTACATAGTATAGAATGTGGTGTAGAGCTGTATAATGGTACATAGTGTTGAATTTGGTATAGAGCTGTATAGTGGTACATAGTATAGAATATGGTATATAGAGGTACATAGTATAGAATTTGGTGTAGAGCTGTATAGTGGTGCATAATATAGAGTATTGTGTAGAGTAATACATAGCATAGAATATGGTGTAGAGCTGTATAGTGGTGCAGAGCATAGAATATGGTGTATAGTGCTACATATTACAGAATATGGTGTATAGTGGTATATAGTATATAATTTGGTGTAGAGCTGTATAGTGGTACATAGTATATAATATGGTGTATAGTGGTATATAGTATAGAATATGGTGTATATAGGTACATAGTATAGAATATGGTATATAGTGGTACATAGTCTAGAATATGGTGTAGAGCTGTATAGTGGTACATAGAATAGAATATGGTGTAGAGCTGTATAGTGGTACATAGTATACAATAGCGTGTATAGTGGTATATAGTATAGAATATGGTGTATAGCTGTACAGTGGTCTATAGTATAGAGTATTGTGTATAGTGATACATAGCAAAGAATACGGTGTAGAGATGTTAAGTGGTACGTAGTATAGAATATGGTGTATAGTGCTACATAGTATAGAATATGGTGTATAGTGGCATATAGTACAGAATGTGGTGTAGAGCTGTATAGTGGTACATAGTATAGAATATGGTGTTTAGTGGTACATAGTATAGAATATGGTGTATAGTGGTACATAGTATAGAATGTGGTGTAAGTGGTACATAGTATAGAATATGGTGTATAGTGGTATATAATATAGAATATGATGTAGAGCTGTATTGTGGTACATAGTATAGAATATGGTGTATAGTGGTACATAGTAAAGAATATGGTGTATAGCACATAGTATAGAATAAGGTGTATAGTGGTACTAGGTATAGATTATGGGGTAGAGCTGTATAGTGGTATATAGTATAGAATATGGTGTATAGTGGTACATAGTATAGAATATGGTGTATAGAGGTACATAGTATAGAATATGGTGTATAGTGGTACATAGTATAGAATATGGTGTATACTTGGTACATAGTATATGGTGTATTGTGGTACATTGTATAGAATGTGGTGTAGAGCTGTATAGTGGTTCATAGTATAGAATATGGTGTATAGTGGTACATAGTATAGAATGTGATGAAGAGCTGTATAGTGGTACATAGTATAGAATATGTTGTATAGTGGTACATAGTATAGAATGTGGTGTAGAGCTGTATAATGGTATTTAGTATAAAATGTGGTATAGAGCTGTATAGTGGTATATTGTATAGAATGGGGTGTATAGTGATACCTAGTATAGAATAAGGTGTACTGTGGTATATAGTTAAGAATGTTGTTTATAGTGGTACATAGTATAGAATCTGATGTATAGTATTATATAGTATAGAACACTGTGTAGAGCTGAATATTGGTATATAGTATAAAATATGGTGTAGAGCTGTATAGTGGTACATAGAATAGTATGTGGTGTATAGTAGTATATTGTATAGAATGTTGTACAGAGCTGTATAGTGGTACATGGCATAGAATATGGGGTAGAGCTGTTAAGTGGTATATAGTATAGAATATGGTGTAAAGTGGTACATTGTCTAGAATATGTTGTATAGAGGTACATAGTATAGAATATGGTGTATAGAGGTACAAAGTTTAGAATATGGTGTACAGTGGTACATAGTATAGAATGTGATGTAGAGCTGTATAGTGGTACATAGTATAGAATATGATGTATAGTGGTACATAGTATAGAATGTGGTGTAGAGCTGTATAATGGTACATAGTATTGAATTTGGTGTAGTGTTGTATAGTGGTACATAGTATAGAATGTGGTGTAGTGGTACATAGTATAGAATGTGGTGTATAGTAGTACATAGTATAGAATACGGTGTAGTGCTGTATATTAGTACATAGTATAGAATATTGTGTAGTGTTGTATAGTAGTACATAGTATAGAATATGGTGTAGAGCTGTATAGTGGTACATAGTATAGAAAATGGTGTATAGTCGGAAAAAGTATAGAATGTTGTGTATAGTGGTACATAGTATAGAATATAGTGTAGAGTTGTATAGTGGTACATAGTATAGAATATGGTGTTGAGCTGTATAGTGGTACATAGCATAGAATATGGTGTATAGTTTGTGGTACATAGCATAAAATATGGTGTAGAGCAGTATAGTGGTACATAGTATAGAATATGGTGCATAGTGATACATAGTATAGAATATGGTGTAAAGTGATACATAGTATAGAATATGGTGTATAGTGGTACATGGTATAGATTATGGGGTAGAGCTGTATAGTGGTTCATAGTATAGAAAATAGTGTATAGTAGTACATAGTATAGAATATGGGGTGAGATATATAGTTGTTTATAGTATAGAATATGGTTTATAGTGGTACATAGTATAGAATATGGTGTATAGTGGTATAAAGTATAGAATATCTTGTATAGAGGTACGTAGTATAGAATATGGTGTATAGATGTACATATTATAAAATATGGTGTATAGTGGTACATAGTCTAGAATATGGTGTATAGTGGTACAAAATATAGAATGTCGTGTACAGCTGTATAGTGGTACATAGTATAGAATATGGTGTAGAGCTGTATAGTGGTACATAGTATACAACAGTGTGTATAGTGGTATATAGTATAGTATAGAATATAGTGTATAGAATATAGTGTATAGCTGTACAGTGGTGCATAGTATAGAGTATTGTGTATAGTGATACATAGCATATAATATGGTGTAGAGATGTATAGTGGTACATATTATAGAATATGGTGTATAGTGGTATATAGTACAGAATGTGGTGTAGAGCTGTATAGTGGTACATAGTATAGAATATGGTGTATAGTGCTACATAGAATAGAATATGGTGTATAGTGGTACATAGTATATAATGTGGTGTAAAGTGATACATAGTATAGAATATGGTGTATAGTGGTATATAATATAGAATATGATGTAGAGCTGTATTGTGGTACATAGTATAGAATCTGGTGTTTAGTTGTACATAGTATAGAATGTGGTGTAGAGCTGTATAATGGTACATAATATTGAATTTGGTGTAGTGTTGTATAGTGGTACATAGTATAGAATATGGTGTTTAGTTGTACATAGTATAGAATACGGTGTAGAGCTGTATATTAGTACATAGTATAGAATATGGTGTAGTGTTGTATAGTGGTACATAGTATAGAATATGGTGTAGAGCTGTATAGTGGTACATAGTATAGAAAATGGTGTATAGTGGGAAAAAGTATAGAATGTTGTGTATAGTGGTACATAGTATAGAATATAGTGTAGATTTGTATAGTGGTACATAGTATAGAATATGGTGTATAGTTTGTGGTACATAGCATAAAATATGGTGTAGAGCAGTATAGTGGTACATAGTATAGAATATGGTGCATAGTGATACATAGTATAGAATATGGTGTAACGTGATACATAGTATAGAATATGGTTTATAGTGGTACATGGTATAGATTATGGGGTAGAGCTGTATAGTGGTATATAGTATAGAATATGGTGTATAGTGGTACATAGTATAGAATATGGTGTATAGTGGTACATAGTATAGAATATGGTGTATAGTGGTACATAGAATATGATGTATTGTGGTACATTGTATAGAATGTTGTTTTAAAGCTGTATAGTGGTACATAGTATTGAATGTGGTGTATAGTGGTACATAATATAGAATGTGATGAAGAGCTGTATAGTGGTACATAGTATAGAACATGTTGTATAATGGTACATAGTATAGAATGTGGTGTAGAGCTGTATAATGGTACATAGTATAGAATGTGGTATAGAGCTGTATAGTGGTATATAGTATATAATGTGGTACAGAGCTGTACAGTGGTACATGGCATAGAATATGGGGTAAAGCTGTTAAGTGGTATATAGTACAGAATATTGTGTAAAGTGATACATAGTCTAGAATATGGTGTATAGTGGTATATAATATAGAATATTGTGTATAGAGGTACATAGTATAGAATATGTTGTATAGTGGTACATAGTATAGAATGTGATGTAGAGCTGTATAGTGGTACATAGTATAGAATATGATGTATAGTGGTACATAGTATAGAATGTGGTGTAGAGCTGTATAATGGTACATAGTGTTGAATTTGGTATAGAGCTGTATAGTGGTACATAGTATAGAATATGGTATATAGAGGTACATAGTATAGAATTTGGTGTAGAGCTGTATAGTGGTGCATAATATAGAGTATTGTGTAGAGTAATACATAGCATAGAATATGGTGTAGAGCTGTATAGTGGTGCAGAGCATAGAATATGGTGTATAGTGCTACATATTACAGAATATGGTGTATAGTGGTATATAGTATATAATTTGGTGTAGAGCTGTATAGTGGTACATAGTATATAATATGGTGTATAGTGGTATATAGTATAGAATATGGTGTATATAGGTACATAGTATAGAATATGGTATATAGTGGTACATAGTCTAGAATATGGTGTAGAGCTGTATAGTGGTACATAGAATAGAATATGGTGTAGAGCTGTATAGTGGTACATAGTATACAATAGCGTGTATAGTGGTATATAGTATAGAATATGGTGTATAGCTGTACAGTGGTCTATAGTATAGAGTATTGTGTATAGTGATACATAGCAAAGAATACGGTGTAGAGATGTTAAGTGGTACGTAGTATAGAATATGGTGTATAGTGCTACATAGTATAGAATATGGTGTATAGTGGCATATAGTACAGAATGTGGTGTAGAGCTGTATAGTGGTACATAGTATAGAATATGGTGTTTAGTGGTACATAGTATAGAATATGGTGTATAGTGGTACATAGTATAGAATGTGGTGTAAGTGGTACATAGTATAGAATATGGTGTATAGTGGTATATAATATAGAATATGATGTAGAGCTGTATTGTGGTACATAGTATAGAATATGGTGTATAGTGGTACATAGTATAGAATATGGTGTATAGCACATAGTATAGAATAAGGTGTATAGTGGTACTAGGTATAGATTATGGGGTAGAACTGTATAGTGGTATATAGTATAGAATATGGTGTATAGTGGTACATAGTATAGAATATGGTGTATAGAGGTACATAGTATAGAATATGGTGTATAGTGGTACATAGTATAGAATATGGTGTATACTTGGTACATAGTATATGGTGTATTGTGGTACATTGTATAGAATGTGGTGTAGAGCTGTATAGTGGTTCATAGTATAGAATATGGTGTATAGTGGTACATAGTATAGAATGTGATGAAGAGCTGTATAGTGGTACATAGTATAGAATATTTTGTATAGTGGTACATAGTATAGAATGTGGTGTAGAGCTGTATAATGGTATTTAGTATAAAATGTGGTATAGAGCTGTATAGTGGTATATTGTATAGAATGGGGTGTATAGTGATACCTAGTATAGAATAAGGTGTACTGTGGTATATAGTTAAGAATGTTGTTTATAGTGGTACATAGTATAGAATCTGATGTATAGTATTATATAGTATAGAACACTGTGTAGAGCTGAATATTGGTATATAGTATAAAATATGGTGTAGAGCTGTATAGTGGTACATAGTATAGTATGTGGTGTATAGTAGTATATTGTATAGAATGTTGTACAGAGCTGTATAGTGGTACATGGCATAGAATATGGGGTAGAGCTGTTAAGTGGTATATAGTATAGAATATGGTGTAAAGTGGTACATTGTCTAGAATATGTTGTATAGAGGTACATAGTATAGAATATGGTGTATAGAGGTACAAAGTTTAGAATATGGTGTACAGTGGTACATAGTATAGAATGTGATGTAGAGCTGTATAGTGGTACATAGTATAGAATATGATGTATAGTGGTACATAGTATAGAATGTGGTGTAGAGCTGTATAATGGTACATAGTATTGAATTTGGTGTAGTGTTGTATAGTGGTACATAGTATAGAATGTGGTGTAGTGGTACATAGTATAGAATGTGGTGTATAGTAGTACATAGTATAGAATACGGTGTAGAGCTGTATATTAGTACATAGTATAGAATATGGTGTAGTTTTGTATAGTAGTACATAGTATAGAATATGGTGTAGAGCTGTATAGTGGTACATAGTATAGAAAATGGTGTAAAGTCGGAAAAAGTATAGAATGTTGTGTATAGTGGTACATAGTATAGAATATAGTGTAGAGTTGTATAGTGGTACATAGTATAGAATATGGTGTTGAGCTGTATAGTGGTACATAGTATAGAATATGGTGTATAGTTTGTGGTACATAGCATAAAATATGGTGTAGAGCAGTATAGTGGTACATAGTATAGAATATGGTGCATAGTGATACATAGTATAGAATATGGTGTAAAGTGATACATAGTATAGAATATGGTGTATAGTGGTACATGGTATAGATTATGGGGTAGAGCTGTATAGTGGTTCATAGTATAGAAAATGGTGTATTGTAGTACATAGTATAGAATATGGGTTGAGATATATAGTTGTTTATAGTATAGAATATGGTTTATAGTGGTACATAGTATAGAATATGGTGTATAGTGGTATAAAGTATAGAATATCTTGTATAGAGGTACGTAGTATAGAATATGGTGTATAGATGTACATATTATAAAATATGGTGTATAGTGGTACATAGTCTAGAATATGGTGTATAGTGGTACAAAATATAGAATGTCGTGTACAGCTGTATAGTGGTACATAGTATAGAATATGGTGTAGAGCTGTATAGTGGTACATAGTATACAACAGTGTGTATAGTGGTATATAGTATAGAATATAGTGTATAGCTGTACAGTGGTGCATAGTATAGAGTATTGTGTATAGTGATACATAGCATATAATATGGTGTAGAGATGTATAGTGGTACATATTATAGAATATGGTGTATAGTGGTATATAGTACAGAATGTGGTGTAGAGCTGTATAGTGGTACATAGTATAGAATATGGTGTATAGTGCTACATAGAATAGAATATGGTGTATAGTGGTAAATAGTATATAATGTGGTGTAAAGTGATACATAGAATAGAATATGGTGTATAGTGGTATATAATATAGAATATGATGTAGAGCTGTATTGTGGTACATAGTATAGAAATATGGTGTTTAGTTGTACATAGTATAGAATGTGGTGTAGAGCTGTATAATGGTACATAGTATTGAATTTGGTGTAGTGTTGTATAGTGGTACATAGTATAGAATATGGTGTTTAGTTGTACATAGTATAGAATACGGTGTAGAGCTGTATATTAGTACATAGTATAGAATATGGTGTAGTGTTGTATAGTGGTACATAGTATAGAATATGGTGTAGAGCTGTATAGTGGTACATAGTATAGAAAATGGTGTATAGTGGGAAAAAGTATAGAATGTTGTGTATAGTGGTACATAGTATAGAATATAGTGTAGATTTGTATAGTGGTACATAGTATAGAATATGGTGTTGAGCTGTATAGTGGTACATAGTATAGAATATGGTGTATAGTTTGTGGTACATAGCATAAAATATGGTGTAGAGCTGTATAGTGGTATATAGTATAGAATATGGTGTATAGTGGTACATAGTATAGAATATGGTGTATAGTGGTACATAGTATAGAATATGGTGTATAGTGGTACATAGAATATGGTGTATTGTGGTACATTGTATAGAATGTTGTTTTAAAGCTGTATAGTGGTACATAGTATTGAATGTGGTGTATAGTGGTACATAATATAGAATGTGATGAAGAGCTGTATAGTGGTACATAGTATAGAACATGTTGTATAAAGGTACATAGTATAGAATGTGGTGTAGAGCTGTATAATGGTACATAGTATAGAATGTGGTATAGAGCTGTATAGTGGTATATAGTATAGAATGTGGTACAGAGCTGTACAGTGGTACATGCATAGAATATGGGGTAAAGCTGTTAAGTGGTATATAGTACAGAATATGGTGTAAAGTGGTACATAGTCTAGAATATGGTGTATAGTGGTATATAATATAGAATATTGTGTATAGAGGTACATAGTATAGAATATGTTGTATAGTGGTACATAGTATAGAATGTGATGTAGAGCTGTATAGTGGTACATAGTATAGAATATGATGTATAGTGGTACATAGTATAGAATGGTGGTGTAGAGCTGTATAATGGTACATAGTGTAGAATTTGTATAGAGCTGTATAGTGGTACATAGTATAGAATATGGTATATAGAGGTACATAGTATAGAAATTGGTGTAGAGCTGTATAGTGGTGCATAATATAGAGTATTGTGTAGAGTAATACATAGCATAGAATATGGTGTAGAGCTGTATAGTGGTGCAGAGCATAGAATATGGTGTATAGTAATACATATTACAGAATATGGTGTATAGTGGTATATAGTATAGAATTTGGTGTAGAGCTGTATAGTGGTACATAGTATAGAATATGGTGTATAGTGGTATATAGTATAGAATATGGTGTATATAGGTACATAGTATAGAATATGGTGTATAGTGGTATATAGTATAGAATATGGTGTATTGTGGTAAATTGTATAGAATATGGTGTATAGAGGTACATAGTACAGAATATGGTGTATAGAGGTAAAAAGTATAGAATGTGGTGTATAGTGGTACATTGTATAGAATTTGGTGTAGAGCTGTATAGTGGTACATAGTATAGAATGTGGTACAGAGCTGTATAGTGGTACATGGCATAGAATATGCGGTAGAGCTGTTAAGAGGTATGTAGTGTAGAATATGGTGTAAAGTGGTACATAGTCTAGAATATGTTGTATAGTGGTATATAGTATAGAATATGGTGTATAGTGGTACATAGTATAGAATATGGTGTATAGTGGTATATAGTATAGAACATGGTGTAGAGCTGAATATTGGTATATAGTATAAAATATGGTGTAGAGCTGTATAGTGGTACATAGTATAGAATGTGGTGTATAGTGTTACATAGTATAGAATATGGTTTATAGTGGTACATAGTATAGAATGTGGTGTATAGTAGTATATAGTATAGAATATTGTGTAGAGCTGTACAGTGGAACATAGTATAGAATGTGGTGCAGAGCTGTATAGTGGTACATGGCATAGAATATGGGGTAGAGCTGTATAGTGGTATATAGTATAGAATATGGTGTAAAGTGGTACATAGTCTAGAATATGTTGTATATAGGTACATAGTATAGAATATGGTGTATAGAGGTACATAGTATAGAATATGGTGTATAGTGGTACATAGTATAGAAAGTGAAGTAGAGCTGTATAGTGGTTCATAGTATAGAATATGATGTATAGAGGTACATAGTATAGAATATGGTGTATAGAGGTACATAGTATAGAATATGGTGTATAGTGGTACATAGTATAGAATGTGGTGTATAGTGGTATATAGTGGTACATAGTATAGAATGTGGTGTAGTGGTACATAGTATAGAATGTGGTGTATAGTAGTACATAGTATAGAATACGGTGTAGAGCTGTATATTAGTACATAGTATAGAATATGGTGTAGTGTTGTATAGTGGTACATAATATAGAATATGGTGTAGAGTTGTATAGTGGTACATAGTATAGAAAATGGTGTATAGAGGGAAAAAGTATAGAATGTGGTGTATAGTGGTACATAGTATAGAATATAGTGTATAAAGACACATAGTATAGAATATGGTGTATAGTGGTACATAGTATAGAATGAGTTGTATAGTGGTACATAGTATATAATATGGTGTATAGTGGTACACAGAATATGATGTATAGCGGTACATAGTATAGAATGTGGTGTAGAGCTGAATAGTGGTACATAGTTAAGAATATGGTGTATAGTGGTACATAGTAAAGAATATGGTGTAGAGCTGTATAGTGGTACATAGTATAGAATGTGGTGTATAGTGTTACATACTATAGAATATGGTGTATAGAGGTATTTAGTTTAGAATGTGGTCTATAGTAGTATATAGTATAGAATGTGTTGTAGAGCTTTATAGTGGTACATATCATAGAATATAGTGTAGAGGTTTATAGTGGTACATAGTATAGAATATGGTGTATAGTGGTAAATAGTATAGAATATGGTGTAGAGCTTTATAGTGGTTCATAGTATAGAATATGGTGTATAGTGGTATATACATAGTACAGAATATGGGGTAGAGCTGTATAGTTGTATATCATATAGAATATGGTGTATAGGTATACATTGTACAGAATATGGTTAATAGTGGTATATAGTATAGAATATGGTGTATAGAGTTAAATAGTATAGAATATGGTGTATAGTGGTACATAGTATAGAATGTGGTGAAGAGCTGTATAATGGTACATAGTATAGGATGTGGTGTATAGTGGTATATAGTATAGAATATGGTGTATAGAGGTACATAGTATAGAATATGGTGTATAGTAATACATAGTCTAGAATGTGGTGTATAGTGGTATATAGTATAGAATGTGGTGTAGAGCTGTACAGTGGTACATCGTATAGAATATGGTGTATAGTTGTACATAGTATAGAATATGGTGTATACAGGTACATAGTATAGAATATGGGGTATAGTGGTACATAGTATAGAATGCAGTGTATAGTGGTACATAGTGGTACATAGTTTAGAATGTGGTGTAGTGGTACATAGTATAGAATGTGGTGTATAGTGGTACATAGTATGTAATATGGTGTATAGAGGTACATAGTATAGAATATGGTGTATAGTGTTACATAGTCTAGAATATGGTGTATAGTGGTACACAGAATATGATGTATAGCGGTACATAGTATAGAATGTGGTGTAGAGCTGAATAGTGGTACATAGTATAGAATATGGTGTATAGTGGTACATAGTATAGAATATGGTGTAGAGCTGTATAGTGGTACATAGTATATAATGTGGTGTATAGTGCTACATACTATAGAATATGGTGTATAGAGGTATTTAGTATAGAATGTGGTCTATAGTAGTATATAGTATAGAATGTGTTGAAGAGCTTTATAGTGGTACATAGCATAGAATATAGTGTAGAGGTTTATAGTGGTACATAGTAAAGAATATGGTGTAGAGCTGTATAGTGGTTCATTGTATAGAATAATGTTTATATTGGTATATACATAGTACAGAATATGGGGTAGAGCTGTATAGTTGTATATCATATAGAATATGGTGTATAGTTGTACATTGTATAGAATATGGTTAATAGTGGTATATAGTATAGAATATGGTGTATAGAGGTAAATAGTATAGAATATGGTGTATAGTGGTACATAGTATAGAATGTGGTGAAGAGCTGTATAATGGTACATAGTATAGGATGTGGTGTATAGTGGTATATAGTATAGAATATGGTGTATAGAGGTACATAGTATACAATATGGTGTATAGTAGTACATTGTCTAGAATGTGGTGTATAGTGGTATATAATATAGAATGTGATGTAGAGCTGTATAGTGGTACATCGTATAGAATATGGTGTATAGTGGTACATAGTATAGAATATGGTGTATAGAGGTACATAGTATAGAATATGGGGTATAGTGGTACATAGTATAGAATGCAGTGTATAGTGGTACATAGTGGTACATAGTTTAGAATGTGGTGTAGTGGTACATAGTATAGAATGTGGTGTATAGTGGTGTATGGTGTAGAGCTGTATAGTGGTACATAGTATAGAATGCGGTGTATAGTAGTACATAGTATAGAATACGGTGTAGAGCTGTATATTAGTACATAGTATAGAATATGGTGTGTAGAGGTACATAGTATAGAAGGTGTTGTAGAGCTGTATAGTGGTACATAGTATAGAATTTGGTGTATAGTGGTACATAGTATAGAATATGGTGTATAGAGGAACATAGTATAGAATGTGGTGTAGAGATGTATAGTGGTACATAGTATAGAATATGGTGTATTGTGGTACATTGTATAGAATATGGTGTATAGTGGTACATAGTATAGAATATGGTGTATAGAGGTACATAGTATAGAATATGGTGTATAGTGCTACATAGTATAGAATGTGTTGTATAGTGGTACATAGTATAAAATGTGGTGTATAGTGGTATATAGTATAGAATATGGTATATAGTGGTAAACAGTATAGGATATGGTGTATTGTGGTACATAGTATAGAATATGGTGTATAGTGGTACACAGTATAGAATATGGTGTATAGAAGTACATAGTATAGAATATGGTGTATAGTGGTACATAGTATAGAATATGGTGTATAGTGCTACATAGTATAGAATGTGGTGTGTAGTGGTACATAGTATAAATTATGGTGTATAGAGATACATAGTTTAGAATATGGTGTATAGTGGTACATAGTCTAGAATGTGGTGTATAGTGGTACATAGAATATGGTGTATAGTGGTACATAGTATAGAATGTGGTGTAGAGCTGTATAGTGGTACATAGTATAGAATATGGTGTATAGTTGTACGTAGTATAGAATGTGGTGTAGAGCTGTATAATAGTACATAGTATAGAATATGGTGTACAGTGGTACATAGTATATATTGTGGTGTAGAGCTGTATAATGGTACATAGTATAGAATGTGGTGTATAGTGTTACATTTTATAGAATATGGTGAATAGCGTTACAAAGTATAGAATGTGGTGAATAGTGGTATATAGCAAAGAATATGGTGTAGAGCTGTATAGTGGTACATAGTATTGAATGTGGTATACAGCTGTATAGTGGTACATAGTATAGAATATGGTGTAGAGGTGAATAGTGGTTCATAGTATAGAATATGGTGTATAATGGTATATAGTATAGAATTTGTTGTAGAGCTATATAGTGGTTCATAGTATAGAAAATGGTGTATAGTAGTACATAGTATAGAATATGGGGTGAGCTATATAGTTTTTTATAGTATAGAATATGGTTTATAGTGGTACATAGTTTAGAATATGGTGTATAGTGGTATATAATATAGAATATGGTATATAGAGGTACATAGTATAGAATATGGTGTATAGATGTACATAGTATAGAATATGGTGTTTAGTGGTACATAGTCTAGAATATGGTGTAGAGCTGTATAGTGGTACATAGAATAGAACATGGTGTAGAGCTGTATAGTGGTACATAGTATACAATAGGGTGTATAGTGGTATATAGTATAAAATATGGTGTATAGCTGTACAGTGGTGCACAGTATAGAGTATTGTGTACAGTGATACATAGCATAGAATATGGTGTAGAGATGTATAGTGGTACATAGTATAGAATGTGGTGTAGAGCTGTATAGTGGTACATAGTATAGAATATGGTGTGTAGAGGGACATAGTATAGAATGTGTTGTAGAGCTGTATAGTGGTACATAGTATAGAATATGGTGTATAGTTGTACATAGTATAGAATATGGTTTATAGAGAAACATAGTATAGAATGTGGTGTAGAGATGTATAGTGGTACATAGTATAGAATATGGTGTATTGTGGTACATTGTATAGAATATGGGGTATAGTGGTACATAGTATAGAATATGGTGTACAGAGGTACATAGTATAGAATATGGTGTATAGTGCTACATAGTATAGAATGTGTTGTATATTGGTACATAGTATAAAATATGGTGTTTAGCGGTATATAGTATAGAATATGGTATATAGTGGTAAATAGTATAGAATATGGTGGATTGTGGTACATAGTATAGAATATGGTGTATAGTGGTACACAGTATAGAATATGGTGTATAGAGGTACATAGTATAGAATATGGTGTATAGTGGTACATAGTATAGAATATGGTGTATAGTGCTACATAGTACAGAATGTGGTGTGTAGTGGTACATAGTATAAATTATGGTGTATAGAGGTACATAGTATAGAATATGGGGTATAGTGGTACATAGTCTAGAATGTGGTGTATAGTGGTACATAGTATAGAATGTGGTGTAAAGCTGTATAGTGGTACATAGTATAGAATATGGTGTATAGTGTTGCAAAGTATAGAATGTGGTGTAGAGCTGTATAATGGTACATAGTATAGAATGTGGTGTATAGTGGTGCATAGTATAGAATGTGATTTAGAGCTGTATAATGGTACATAGTATAGAATATGGTGTATAGTGGTACATAGTCTAGAATGTGGTGTATAGTGGTACATAGTATAGAATATAGTGTACAGTGGTACATAGTATAGAATGTGGTGTAGAGCTGTATAGTGGTACATAGTATATATTGTGGTGTAGAGCTGTATAATGGTACATAGTATAGAATGTGGTGTATAGTAGTATATAGTATAGAATATGGTGTAGAGCTGTATAGTGGTACATAGTATAGAATGTGGTATACAGCTGTATAGTGGTACATAGTATAGAATATGGTGTAGAGGCGAATAGTGGTACATAGTATAGAATATGGTGTATAGTGGTATATAGTATAGAATATGGTGTAGAGCTATATAGTGGTTCATAGTATAGAAAATGGTGTATAGTAGTACATAGTATAGAATATGGGGTGAGCTATATAGTTGTTTTAGTATAGAATATGGTTTATAGTGGTACATAGTTTAGAATATGGTGCATAGTGGTATATAGTATAGAATATGGTGTACAGAGGTACATAGTATAGAATATGGTGTATAGATGTACATAGTATAGAATATGGTATATAGTGGTACATAGTCTAGAATATGGTGTAGAGCTGTATAGTGGTACATAGAATAGAATATGGTGTAGAGCTGTATAGTGGTACATAGTATACAATAGTGTGTATAGTGGTATATAGTATAGAATATGGTGTATAGCTGTACAGTGGTCTATAGTATAGAGTATTGTGTATAGTGATACATAGCATAGAATACGGTGTAGAGATGTTAAGTGGTACGTAGTATAGAATATGGTGTTTAGTGCTACATAGTATAGAATATGGTGTATAGTGGCATATAGTACAGAATGTGGTGTAGAGCTGTATAGTGGTACATAGTATAGAATATGGTGTTTAGTGGTACATAGTATAGAATATGGTGTATAGTGGTACATAGTATAGAATGTGGTGTAAGTGGTACATAGTATAGAATATGGTGTATAGTGGTATATAATATAGAATATGATGTAGAGCTGTATTGTGGTACATAGTATAGAATATGGTGTATAGTGGTACATAGTATAGAATATGGTGTATAGCACATAGTATAGAATAAGGTGTATAGTGGTACATGGTTTAGATTATGGGGTAGAGCTGTATAGTGGTATATAGTATAGAATATGGTGTATAGTGGTACATAGTATAGAATATGGTGTATAGAGGTACATAGTATAGAATATGGTGTATAGTGGTACATAGTATAGAATATGGTGTATACTTGGTACATAGTATATGGTGTATTGTGGTACATTGTATAGAATGAGGTGTAGAGCTGTATAGTGGTTCATAGTATAGAATATGGTGTATAGTGGTACATAGTATAGAATGTGATGAAGAGCTGTATAGTGGTACATAGTATAGAATATGTTGTATAGTGGTACATAGTATAGAATGTGGAGTAGAGCTGTATAATGGTATTTAGTATAAAATGTGGAATAGAGCTGTATAGTGGTATATTGTATAGAATGTGGTGTATAGTGATACCTAGTATATAATAAGGTGTACAGTGGTATATAGTTAAGAATGTTGTTTATAGTGGTACATAGTATAGAATCTGATGTATAGTATTATATAGTATAGAACACTGTGTAGAGCTGAATATTGGTATATAGTATAAAATATGGTGTAGAGCTGTATAGTGGTACATAGAATAGTATGTGGTGTATAGTAGTATATAGTATAGAATGTTGTACAGAGCTGTATAGTGGTACATGGCATAGAATATGGGGCAGAGCTGTTAAGTGGTATATAGTATAGAATATGGTGTAAAGTGGTACATTGTCTAGAATATGTTGTATAGAGGTACATAGTATAGAATATGGTGTATAGAGGTACAAAGTTTAGAATATGGTGTACAGTGGTACATAGTATAGAATGTGATGTAGAGCTGTATAGTGGTACATAGTATAGAATATGATGTATAGTGGTACATAGTATAGAATGTGGTGTAGAGCTGTATAATGGTACATAGTATTGAATTTGGTGTAGTGTTCTATAGTGGTACATAGTATAGAATGTGGTGTAGTGGTACATAGTATAGAATGTGGTGTATAGTAGTACATAGTATAGAATACGGTGTAGAGCTGTATATTAGTACATAGTATAGAATATGGTGTAGTGTTGTATAGTGGTACATAGTATAGAATATGGTGTAGAGCTGTATAGTGGTACATAGTATAGAAAATGGTGTATAGTGTGAAAAAGTATAGAATGTTGTGTATAGTGGTACATAGTATAGAATATAGTGTAGCGTTGTATAGTGGTACATAGTATAGAATATGGTGTTGAGCTGTATAGTGGTGCATAGTATAGAATATGGTTTATAGTTTGTGGTACATAGCATAAAATATGGTGTAGAGCAGTATAGTGGTACATAGTATAGAATATGGTGCATAGTGATACATAGTATAGAATATGGTGTAAAGTGATACATAGTATAGAATATGGTGTATAGTGGTACATGGTATAGATTATGGGGTAGAGCTGTATAGTGGTATATAGTATAGAATATGGTGTATAGTGGTACATAGTATAGAATATTGTGTATAGTGGTACATAGTATAGAATCTGGTGTATAGTGGTACATAGAATATGGTGTATTGTGGTACATAGTATAGAATGTGATGTAGAGCTGTATAGTGGTACATAGTATAGAATATGGTATATAGAGGTACATAGTATAGAATTTGGTGTAGAGCTGTATAGTGGTGCATAGTATAGAGTATTGTGTAGAGTGATACATAGCATAGAATATGTTGTAGAGCTGTATAGTGGTGCAGAGCATAGAATATGGTGTATAGTGCTACATATTACAGAATATGGTGTATAGTGGTATATAGTATAGAATTTGGTGTAGAGCTGTATAGTGGTACATAGTATAGAATATGGTGTATAGTGGTACATAGTATAGAATATGGTGTATATAGGTACATAGTATAGAATATGGTGTATAGTGGTATATAGTATAGAATATGGTGTATTGTGGTAAATTGTATAGAATATGGTGTATAGAGGTACATAGTCCAGAATATGGTGTATAGAGGTAAATAGTATAGAATGTGGTGTATAGTGGTACATTGTATAGAATTTGGTGTAGAGCTGTATAGTGGTACATAGTATAGAATGTGGTACAGAGCTGTATAGTGGTACTTGGCATAGAATATGGGGTAGAGCTGTTAAGAGGTATATAGTGTAGAATATGGTGTAAAGTGGTACATAGTCTAGAATATGTTGTATAGTGTTACATAGTATAGAATATGGTTTATAGTGGTACATAGTATAGAATGTGGTGTATAGTAGTATATAGTATAGAATATTGTGTAGAGCTGTACAGTGGTACATAGTATAGAATGTGGTGCAGAGCTGTATAGTGGTACATGGCATAGAATATTGGGTAGAGCTGTATAGTGGTATATAGTATAGAATATGGTGTAAAGTGGTACATAGTCTAGAATATGTTGTATAGAGGTACATTGTATAGAATATGGTGTAAAGAGGTACATAGTATAGAATATGGTGTATAGTGGTACATAGTATAGAATGTGATGTAGAGCTGTATAGTGGTACATAGTATAGAATATGATGTATAGAGGTACATGGTATAGAATATGGTGTATAGAGGTACATAGTATAGAATATGGTGTATAGTGGTACATAGTATAGAATGTGGTGTATAGTGGTATATAGTGGTACATAGTATAGAATGTGGTGTACTGGTACATAGTATAGAATGTGGTGTATAGTAGTACATAGTATAGAATACGGTGTAGAGCTGTATATTAGTACATAGTATAGAATATGGTGTAGTGTTGTATAGTGGTACATAGTATAGAATATGGTGTAGAGTTGTATAGTGGTACATAGTATAGAAAATGGTGTATAGAGGGAAAAAGTATAGAATGTGGTGTATAGTGGTACATAGTATAGAATATAGTGTATAAAGACACATAGTATAGAATATGGTGTATAGTGGTACATAGTATAGAATGAGTTGTATAGTGGTACATAGTATATAATATGGTGCATAGTGGTACACAGAATATGATGTATAGTGGTACATAGTATAGAATGTGGTGTATAGTGGAACATAGTATGTAATATGGTGTATAGAGGTACATAGTATAGAATATGGTGTATAGTGTTACATAGTCTAGAATATGGTGTATAGTGGTACACAGAATATGATGTATAGCGGTACATAGTATAGAATGTGGTGTAGAGCTGAATAGTGGTACATAGTATAGAATATGGTGTATAGTGGTACATAGTATAGAATATGGTGTAGAGCTGTATAGTGGTAAATAGTATAGAATGTGGTGTATAGTGCTACATACTATAGAATATGGTGTATAGAGGTACTTAGTATAGAATATGCTGTATAGTGGTACATAGCATAGATTATAGTGTAGAGGTTTATAGTGGTACATAGTATAGAATATGGTGTATAGTGGTAAATAGTATAGAATATGGTGTAGAGCTGTATAGTGGTTCATAGTATGGAATATGGTGTATAGTGGTATATACATAGTACAGAATATGGGGTAGAACTGTATAGTTGTATATCGTATAGAATATGGTGTATAGTGGTACATTGTATAGAATATTGTTAAGAGTGGTATATAGTATAGAATATGGTGTATAGAGGTAAATAGTATAGAATATG
The DNA here is from genome assembly GCA_031769625.1 of Taudactylus pleione. NCBI lineage: Eukaryota > Metazoa > Chordata > Amphibia > Anura > Myobatrachidae > Taudactylus > Taudactylus pleione. The sequence continues at coordinate 52,146 of JAUIMM010002493.1, read as the reverse complement.
GTGTATAGTGGTACATAGTATAGAATGTGGTGAAGAGCTGTATAATGGTACATAGTATAGGATGTGGTGTATAGTGGTACATAGTATAGAATATGGTGTAAAGTGGTACATAGTCTAGAATATGTTGTATAGAGGTACATTGTATAGAATATGGTGTATAGAGGTACATAGTATAGAATATGGTGTATAGTGGTACATAGTATAGAATGTGATGTAGAGCTGTATAGTGGTACATAGTATAGAATATGATGTATAGAGGTACATGGTATAGAATATGGTGTATAGAGGTACATAGTATAGAATATGGTGTATAGTGGTACATAGTATAGAATGTGGTGTATAGTGGTATATAGTGGTACATAGTATAGAATGTGGTGTACTGGTACATAGTATAGAATGTGGTGTATAGTAGTACATAGTATAGAATACGGTGTAGAGCTGTATATTAGTACATAGTATAGAATATGGTGTAGTGTTGTATAGTGGTACATAGTATAGAATATGGTGTAGAGTTGTATAGTGGTACATAGTATAGAAAATGGTGTATAGAGGGAAAAAGTATAGAATGTGGTGTATAGTGGTACATAGTATAGAATATAGTGTATAAAGACACATAGTATAGAATATGGTGTATAGTGGTACATAGTATAGAATGAGTTGTATAGTGGTACATAGTATATAATATGGTGCATAGTGGTACACAGAATATGATGTATAGTGGTACATAGTATAGAATGTGGTGTATAGTGGAACATAGTATGTAATATGGTGTATAGAGGTACATAGTATAGAATATGGTGTATAGTGTTACATAGTCTAGAATATGGTGTATAGTGGTACACAGAATATGATGTATAGCGGTACATAGTACAGAATGTGGTGTAGAGCTGAATAGTGGTACATAGTATAGAATATGGTGTATAGTGGTACATAGTATAGAATATGGTGTAAAGCTGTATAGTGGTAAATAGTATAGAATGTGGTGTATAGTGCTACATACTATAGAATATGATGTATAGCGGTACATAGTATAGAATATGCTGTAGAGCTGAATAGTGGTTCATAGTATGGAATATGGTGTATAGTGGTATATACATAGTACAGAATATGGGGTAGAACTGTATAGTTGTATATCGTATAGAATATGGTGTATAGTGGTACATTGTATAGAATATTGTTAAGAGTGGTATATAGTATAGAATATGGTGTATAGAGGTAAATAGTATAGAATATGGTGTATAGTGGTACATAGTATAGAATGTGGTGAAGAGCTGTATAATGGTACATAGTATAGGATGTGGTGTATAGTGGTACATAGTATAGAATATGGTGTATAGTGGTACATAGTATAGAATATGGTGTAGAGCTGTATAGTGGTACATAGTATAGAATGTGGTGTATAGTGCTACATACTATAGAATATGGTGTATAGAGGTACTTAGTATAGAATGTGGTCTATAGTAGTATTAAGTATAGAATATAGTGTAGACCTGTACAGTTGTACATAGTATAGAATGTGGTAGAGAGCTGTATAGTGGTACATAGCATAGAATATAGTGTAGAGGTTTACAGTGGTACATAGTATAGAATATGGCGTATAGTGGTAAATAGTATAGAATATGGTGTAGAGCTGTATAGTGGTTCATAGTATTGAATATGGTGTATAGTGGTATATACATAGTACAGAATATGGGGTAGAGCTGTATAGTTGTATATCATATAGAATATGGTGTATAATGGTACATTGTATAGAATATGGTTAAAAGTGGTATATAGTATAGAATATGGTGTATAGATGTAAATAGTATAGAATATGGTGTATAGTGGTACATAGTATAGATTGTGGTAAGAGCTGTATAATGGTACATATTATAGGATGTGGTGTATAGTGGTATATAGTATAGATTATGGTGTATAGAGGTACATAGTATAGAATATGGAGTATAGTAGTACATAGCCTAGAATGTGGAGTATAGTGGTATATAGTATAGAATGTGGTGTAGAGCTATATAGTGGTACATCGTATAGAATATAGTGTATAGTGGTACATAGTATAGAATATTGTGTATAGTGGTACATAGTATAGAATATGGTGTATAGTGGTACATAGAATATGGTGTATTGTGGTACATAGTATAGAATGTGATGTAGAGCTGTATAGTGGTACATAGTATAGAATATGGTATATAGAGGTACATAGTATAGAATTTGGTGTAGAGCTGTATAGTGGTGCATAGTATAGAGTATTGTGTAGAGTGATACATAGCATAGAATATGTTGTAGAGCTGTATAGTGGTGCAGAGCATAGAATATGGTGTATAGTGCTACATATTACAGAATATGGTGTATAGTGGTATATAGTATAGAATTTGGTGTAGAGCTGTATAGTGGTACATAGTATAGAATATGGTGTATAGTGGTACATAGTATAGAATATGGTGTATATAGGTACATAGTATAGAATATGGTGTATAGTGGTATATAGTATAGAATATGGTGTATTGTGGTAAATTGTATAGAATATGGTGTATAGAGGTACATAGTCCAGAATATGGTGTATAGAGGTAAATAGTATAGAATGTGGTGTATAGTGGTACATTGTATAGAATTTGGTGTAGAGCTGTATAGTGGTACATAGTATAGAATGTGGTACAGAGCTGTATAGTGGTACTTGGCATAGAATATGGGGTAGAGCTGTTAAGAGGTATATAGTGAAGAATATGGTGTAAAGTGGTACATAGTCTAGAATATGTTGTATAGTGTTACATAGTATAGAATATGGTTTATAGTGGTACATAGTATAGAATGTGGTGTATAGTAGTATATAGTATAGAATATTGTGTAGAGCTGTACAGTGGTACATAGTATAGAATGTGGTGCAGAGCTGTATAGTGGTACATGGCATAGAATATGGGGTAGAGCTGTATAGTGGTATATAGTATAGAATATGGTGTAAAGTGGTACATAGTCTAGAATATGTTGTATAGAGGTACATTGTATAGAATATGGTGTAAAGAGGTACATAGTATAGAATATGGTGTATAGTGGTACATAGTATAGAATGTGATGTAGAGCTGTATAGTGGTACATAGTATAGAATATGATGTATAGAGGTACATGGTATAGAATATGGTGTATAGAGGTACATAGTATAGAATATGGTGTATAGTGGTACATAGTATAGAATGTGGTGTATAGTGGTATATAGTGGTACATAGTATAGAATGTGGTGTACTGGTACATAGTATAGAATGTGGTGTATAGTAGTACATAGTATAGAATACGGTGTAGAGCTGTATATTAGTACATAGTATAGAATATGGTGTAGTGTTGTATAGTGGTACATAGTATAGAATATGGTGTAGAGTTGTATAGTGGTACATAGTATAGAAAATGGTGTATAGAGGGAAAAAGTTTAGAATGTGGTGTATAGTGGTACATAGTATAGAATATAGTGTATAAAGACACATAGTATAGAATATGGTGTATAGTGGTACATAGTATAGAATGAGTTGTATAGTGGTACATAGTATATAATATGGTGCATAGTGGTACACAGAATATGATGTATAGTGGTACATAGTATAGAATGTGGTGTATAGTGGAACATAGTATGTAATATGGTGTATAGAGGTACATAGTATAGAATATGGTGTATAGTGTTACATAGTCTAGAATATGGTGTATAGTGGTACACAGAATATGATGTATAGCGGTACATAGTATAGAATGTGGTGTAGAGCTGAATAGTGGTACATAGTATAGAATATGGTGTATAGTGGTACATAGTATAGAATATGGTGTAGAGCTGTATAGTGGTAAATAGTATAGAATGTGGTGTATAGTGCTACATACTATAAAATATGGTGTATAGAGGTACTTAGTATAGAATATGCTGTATAGTGGTACATAGCATAGATTATAGTGTAGAGGTTTATAGTGGTACATAGTATAGAATATGGTGTATAGTGGTAAATAGTATAGAATATGGTGTAGAGCTGTCTAGTGGTTCATAGTATAGAATGTGGTGTATAGTGCTACATACTATAGAATATGGTGTATAGAGGTACTTAGTATAGAATGTGGTCTATAGTAGTATTAAGTATAGAATATAGTGTAGACCTGTACAGTTGTACATAGTATAGAATGTGGTAGAGAGCTGTATAGTGGTACATAGCATAGAATATAGTGTAGAGGTTTACAGTGGTACATAGTATAGAATATGGCGTATAGTGGTAAATAGTATAGAATATGGTGTAGAGCTGTATAGTGGTTCATAGTATTGAATATGGTGTATAGTGGTATATACATAGTACAGAATATGGGGTAGAGCTGTATAGTTGTATATCATATAGAATATGGTGTATAATGGTACATTGTATAGAATATGGTTAAAAGTGGTATATAGTATAGAATATGGTGTATAGATGTAAATAGTATAGAATATGGTGTATAGTGGTACATAGTATAGATTGTGGTAAGAGCTGTATAATGGTACATATTATAGGATGTGGTGTATAGTGGTATATAGTATAGATTATGGTGTATAGAGGTACATAGTATAGAATATGGAGTATAGTAGTACATAGCCTAGAATGTGGAGTATAGTGGTATATAGTATAGAATGTGGTGTAGAGCTATATAGTGGTACATCGTATAGAATATAGTGTATAGTGGTACATAGTATAGAATATTGTGTATAGTGGTACATAGTATAGAATATGGTGTATAGTGGTACATAGAATATGGTGTATTGTGGTACATAGTATAGAATGTGATGTAGAGCTGTATAGTGGTACATAGTATAGAATATGGTATATAGAGGTACATAGTATAGAATTTGGTGTAGAGCTGTATAGTGGTGCATAGTATAGAGTATTGTGTAGAGTGATACATAGCATAGAATATGTTGTAGAGCTGTATAGTGGTGCAGAGCATAGAATATGGTGTATAGTGCTACATATTACAGAATATGGTGTATAGTGGTATATAGTATAGAATTTGGTGTAGAGCTGTATAGTGGTACATAGTATAGAATATGGTGTATAGTGGTACATAGTATAGAATATGGTGTATATAGGTACATAGTATAGAATATGGTGTATAGTGGTATATAGTTTAGAATATGGTGTATTGTGGTAAATTGTATAGAATATGGTGTATAGAGGTACATAGTCCAGAATATGGTGTATAGAGGTAAATAGTATAGAATGTGGTGTATAGTGGTACATTGTATAGAATTTGGTGTAGAGCTGTATAGTGGTACATAGTATAGAATGTGGTACAGAGCTGTATAGTGGTACTTGGCATAGAATATGGGGTAGAGCTGTTAAGAGGTATATAGTGAAGAATATGGTGTAAAGTGGTACATAGTCTAGAATATGTTGTATAGTGTTACATAGTATAGAATATGGTTTATAGTGGTACATAGTATAGAATGTGGTGTATAGTAGTATATAGTATAGAATATTGTGTAGAGCTGTACAGTGGTACATAGTATAGAATGTGGTGCAGAGCTGTATAGTGGTACATGGCATAGAATATGGGGTAGAGCTGTATAGTGGTATATAGTATAGAATATGGTGTAAAGTGGTACATAGTCTAGAATATGTTGTATAGAGGTACATTGTATAGAATATGGTGTAAAGAGGTACATAGTATAGAATATGGTGTATAGTGGTACATAGTATAGAATGTGATGTAGAGCTGTATAGTGGTACATAGTATAGAATATGATGTATAGAGGTACATGGTATAGAATATGGTGTATAGAGGTACATAGTATAGAATATGGTGTATAGTGGTACATAGTATAGAATGTGGTGTATAGTGGTATATAGTGGTACATAGTATAGAATGTGGTGTACTGGTACATAGTATAGAATGTGGTGTATAGTAGTACATAGTATAGAATACGGTGTAGAGCTGTATATTAGTACATAGTATAGAATATGGTGTAGTGTTGTATAGTGGTACATAGTATAGAATATGGTGTAGAGTTGTATAGTGGTACATAGTATAGAAAATGGTGTATAGAGGGAAAAAGTATAGAATGTGGTGTATAGTGGTACATAGTATAGAATATAGTGTATAAAGACACATAGTATAGAATATGGTGTATAGTGGTACATAGTATAGAATGAGTTGTATAGTGGTACATAGTATATAATATGGTGCATAGTGGTACACAGAATATGATGTATAGTGGTACATAGTATAGAATGTGGTGTATAGTGGAACATAGTATGTAATATGGTGTATAGAGGTACATAGTATAGAATATGGTGTATAGTGTTACATAGTCTAGAATATGGTGTATAGTGGTACACAGAATATGATGTATAGCGGTACATAGTATAGAATGTGGTGTAGAGCTGAATAGTGGTACATAGTATAGAATATGGTGTATAGTGGTACATAGTATAGAATATGGTGTAGAGCTGTATAGTGGTAAATAGTATAGAATGTGGTGTATAGTGCTACATACTATAGAATATGGTGTATAGAGGTACTTAGTATAGAATATGCTGTATAGTGGTACATAGCATAGATTATAGTGTAGAGGTTTATAGTGGTACATAGTATAGAATATGGTGTATAGTGGTAAATAGTATAGAATATGGTGTAGAGCTGTATAGTGGTTCATAGTATGGAATATGGTGTATAGTGGTATATACATAGTACAGAATATGGGGTAGAACTGTATAGTTGTATATCGTATAGAATATGGTGTATAGTGGTACATTGTATAGAATATTGTTAAGAGTGGTATATAGTATAGAATATGGTGTATAGAGGTAAATAGTATAGAATATGGTGTATAGTGGTACATAGTATAGAATGTGGTGAAGAGCTGTATAATGGTACATAGTATAGGATGTGGTGTATAGTGGTACATAGTATAGAATATGGTGTAAAGTGGTACATAGTCTAGAATATGTTGTATAGAGGTACATTGTATAGAATATGGTGTATAGAGGTACATAGTATAGAATATGGTGTATAGTGGTACATAGTATAGAATGTGATGTAGAGCTGTATAGTGGTACATAGTATAGAATATGATGTATAGAGGTACATGGTATAGAATATGGTGTATAGAGGTACATAGTATAGAATATGGTGTATAGTGGTACATAGTATAGAATGTGGTGTATAGTGGTATATAGTGGTACATAGTATAGAATGTGGTGTACTGGTACATAGTATAGAATGTGGTGTATAGTAGTACATAGTATAGAATACGGTGTAGAGCTGTATATTAGTACATAGTATAGAATATGGTGTAGTGTTGTATAGTGGTACATAGTATAGAATATGGTGTAGAGTTGTATAGTGGTACATAGTATAGAAAATGGTGTATAGAGGGAAAAAGTATAGAATGTGGTGTATAGTGGTACATAGTATAGAATATAGTGTATAAAGACACATAGTATAGAATATGGTGTATAGTGGTACATAGTATAGAATGAGTTGTATAGTGGTACATAGTATATAATATGGTGCATAGTGGTACACAGAATATGATGTATAGTGGTACATAGTATAGAATGTGGTGTATAGTGGAACATAGTATGTAATATGGTGTATAGAGGTACATAGTATAGAATATGGTGTATAGTGTTACATAGTCTAGAATATGGTGTATAGTGGTACACAGAATATGATGTATAGCGGTACATAGTATAGAATGTGGTGTAGAGCTGAATAGTGGTACATAGTATAGAATATGGTGTATAGTGGTACATAGTATAGAATATGGTGTAAAGCTGTATAGTGGTAAATAGTATAGAATGTGGTGTATAGTGCTACATACTATAGAATATGATGTATAGCGGTACATAGTATAGAATATGCTGTAGAGCTGAATAGTGGTTCATAGTATGGAATATGGTGTATAGTGGTATATACATAGTACAGAATATGGGGTAGAACTGTATAGTTGTATATCGTATAGAATATGGTGTATAGTGGTACATTGTATAGAATATTGTTAAGAGTGGTATATAGTATAGAATATGGTGTATAGAGGTAAATAGTATAGAATATGGTGTATAGTGGTACATAGTATAGAATGTGGTGAAGAGCTGTATAATGGTACATAGTATAGGATGTGGTGTATAGTGGTACATAGTATAGAATATGGTGTATAGTGGTACATAGTATAGAATATGGTGTAGAGCTGTATAGTGGTACATAGTATAGAATGTGGTGTATAGTGCTACATACTATAGAATATGGTGTATAGAGGTACTTAGTATAGAATGTGGTCTATAGTAGTATTAAGTATAGAATATAGTGTAGACCTGTACAGTTGTACATAGTATAGAATGTGGTAGAGAGCTGTATAGTGGTACATAGCATAGAATATAGTGTAGAGGTTTACAGTGGTACATAGTATAGAATATGGCGTATAGTGGTAAATAGTATAGAATATGGTGTAGAGCTGTATAGTGGTTCATAGTATTGAATATGGTGTATAGTGGTATATACATAGTACAGAATATGGGGTAGAGCTGTATAGTTGTATATCATATAGAATATGGTGTATAATGGTACATTGTATAGAATATGGTTAAAAGTGGTATATAGTATAGAATATGGTGTATAGATGTAAATAGTATAGAATATGGTGTATAGTGGTACATAGTATAGAATGTGGTAAGAGCTGTATAATGGTACATATTATAGGATGTGGTGTATAGTGGTATATAGTATAGATTATGGTGTATAGAGGTACATAGTATAGAATATGGAGTACAGTAGTACATAGCCTAGAATGTGGAGTATAGTGGTATATAGTATAGAATGTGGTGTAGAGCTATATAGTGGTACATCGTATAGAATATAGTGTATAGTGGTACATAGTATAGAATATGGTGTATAGAGGTTCATAGTATAGAAAATGGGGTATAGTGGTACATAGTATAGAATGTGGTGTATAGTGGTACATAGTGGTACATAGTATAGAATGTGGTGTAGTGGTACATATGTAGAATGTGGTGTAGAGCTGAATAGTGGTACATAGTATATAATAAGGTGTATAGTGGTACATAGTATAGAATATGGTGTAGAGCTGTATAGTGGTACATAGTATCGAATGTGGTGTATAGTGCTACATACTATAGAATATGGTGTATAGTGGTACATAGCATAGAATATAGTGTAGAGGTTTATAGTGGTACATAGTATAGAATATGGTGTATAGTGGTAAATAGTATAGAATATGGTGTAGAGCTGTATAGTGGTTCATAGTATAGAATATGGTGTATAGTGGTATATACATAATACAGAATATGAGGTAGAGCTGTATAGTTGTACATCGTATAGAATATGGTGTATAGTGGTACATTGTATAGAATATTGTTAATAGTGGTATATAGTATAGAATATGGTGTTTAGAGGTAAATAGTATAGAATATGGTGTATAGTGGTAAATAGTATAGAATGTGGTGAAGAGCTGTATAATGGTACATAGTATAGGATGTGGTGTATAGTGGTACATAGTATAGAATATGGTGTAGAGCTGTATAGTGGTACATAGTATAGAATGTGGTGTATAGTGCTACATACTATAAAATATAGTGTATAGAGGTACATAGTATAGAATGTGGTCTATAGTAGTATTAAGTATAGAATATAGTATAGACCTGTACAGTTGTACATAGTATAGAATGTGTTATAGAGCTGTATAGTGGTACATAGCATAGAATATAGTGTAGTGGTTTATAGTGGTACATAGTATAGAATATGGTGTATAGTGGTAAATAGTATAGAATATGGTGTAGAGCTGTATAGTGGTTCATAGTATAGAATATGGTGTATAGTGGTATATACATAGTACAGAATATGGGGTAGAGCTGTATAGTTATATATCAAATAGAATATGGTGTATAGATGTAAATAGTATAGAATATGGTGTATAGTGGTACATAGTATAGAATGTGGTGAAGAGCTGTATAATGGTACATAGTATAGGATGTGGTGTATAGTGGTATATAGTATAGATAATGGTGTATAGTGGTACATTGTATAGAATATGGTGTATAGTAGTACATAGTCTAGAATGTGGAGTATAGTGGTATATAGTATAGAATGTGGTTTAGAGCTATATAGTGGTACATCGTATAGAATATGGTGTATAGTGGTTCATAATATAGAATATGGTGTATAGAGGTACATAGTATAGAATATGGGGTATAGTGGTACATAGTATAGAATGTGGTGTATAGTGGTACATAGTGGTAAATAGTATAGAATGTGGTGTAGTGGTACATATGTAGAATGTGGTGTATAGTAGTACATAGTATAGAATGTGTTGTAGAGCTGTATATTGGTACATAGTATAGAATATGGTGTATAGTGGTAAATAGTTTGGAATATGGTGTATAGTGGTACATAGTATAGAATATGGTGTTGAGCTGTATAGTGGTACATAGTATAGAATATGGTGTACTGTTGTATAGTGGTACAAACTATAGAATATGGTGTAGAGCTGTATTGTGGTACATATTATAGAATATGGTGTATAGTGGTACATAGTATAGAATATGGTATATAGAGGTACATAGTATAGAATTTGGTGTAGAGATGTATAGTGGTGCATAGTATAGAGTATTGTGTATAGTGATACATAGCATAGAATATGGTATAGAGCTGTATAGTGGTGCAGAGTGTAGAATATGGTGTATAGTGCTACATAGTATAGAATATGATATATAGTGTCATATAGTATAGAATGTGGTGTAGAGCTGTATAGTGGTACATAGTATAGAATATGGTGTATAGTGGTACATAGTATAGAATATGGTGTATAGTGCTACATAGTATAGAATATGATATATATCTTGTCATATAGTATAGAATGTGGTGTAGAGCTGTATAGTGGTACATAGTATAGAATATGGTGTATAGTGGTACATAGTATAGAATATGGTGTATAGAGGTACATAGTATAGAATATGGGGTATAGTGGTACATAGTATAGAATGTGGTGTAAAGTGGTACATAGTGGTAAATAGTATAGAATGTGGTGTAGTGGTTCATATGTAGAATGTGGTGTATAGTGGTGTATGGTGTAGAGCTGTATAGTGGTACATTGTATAGAATGTGGTGTATAGTAGTACATAGTATAGAATACGGTTTAGAGCTGTATAGTGGTACATAGTATAGAATGTAGTGTAGAGCTGTATAGTGGTACATAGTATAGAATATGGTGTGTAGAAGTACATAGTATAGAATGTGTTGTAGAGCTGTATAGTGGTACATAGTATAGAATATGGTGTATAGTGGTACATAGTATAGAATATGGTGTTGAGCTGTATAGTGGTACATAGTAGAGAATATGGTGTAGTGTTGTTTAGTGGGACATAGTATAGAATATGGTGTAGAGCTGTATTGTGGTACATAGTATAGAATATGGTGTATAGTGGTAAATAGAATAGAATATGGTCTATAGAGGTACATAGTATAAAATATGGTGTATTAGTGGTACATAGTATAGTATATGGTGTACTGTGGTACATTGTGTAGAATATGGTGTATAGAGGTACTTAGTATAGAATATGGTGTATAGTGGTACATAGTATAGAATGTGGTATAGCGGTACATAGTATAGAATGTGGTGTATAGATGTATATGGTTTAGAGCTGTATAGTGGTACATAGTATAGAATGTGGTGTATAGTAGTACATAGTATAGAATACGGTGTAGAGCTGTATAGTGGTACATAGTATAGAATGTGGTGTAGAGCTGTATAGTGGTACATAGTATAGAATATGGTGTATAGTAGTACATAGTATAGAATGTGTTGTAGAGCTGTATATTGGTACATAGTATAGAATATGGTGTATAGTGGTAAATAGTATAGAATATGGTGTATAGTGGTACATAGTATAGAATATGGTGTTGAGCTGTATAGTGGTACATAGTATAGAATATGGTGTAGTGTTGTATAGTGGTACAAAGTATAGAATATGGTGTAGAGCTGTATTGTGGTACATATTATAGAATATGGTGTATAGTGGTACATAGTATAGAATATGGTATATAGAGGTACATAGTATAGAATTTGGTGTAGAGATGTATAGTGGTGCATAGTATAGAGTATTGTGTATAGTGATACATAGCATAGAATATGGTGTAGAGCTGTATATTGGTGCAGAGTGTAGAATATGGTGTATAGTGCTACATAGTATAGAATATGATATATAGTGTCATATAGTATAGAATGTGGTGTAGAGCTGTATAGTGGTACATAGTATAGAATATGGTGTATAGTGGTACATAGTATAGAATATGGTGTATAGTGCTACATAGTATAGAATATGATATATAGTGTCATATAGTATAGAATGTGGTGTAGAGCTGTATAGTGGTACATAGTATAGAATATGGTGTATAGTGGTACATAGTATAGAATATGGTGTATAGAGGTACATAGTCCAGATTATGGTGTACAGTATTACATAGTATAGAATGTGGTGTAGTGGTACATATTATAGAATGTGGTGTATAGAGGTATATGGTGTAGAGCTGTATAGTGGTACATAGTATAGAATGTGGTGTATAGCAGTACATAGTATTGAATACGGTGTAGAGCTGTATAGTGGTACATAGTATAGAATGTGGTGTAGAGCTGTATAGTGGTACATAGTATAAAATATGGTGTATAGTGGTACATAGTATAGAATAAGGTGTATAGTAGTACATAGTATAGAATATGGTGTAGAGCTGTATAGTGGTACATAGTATAGAATATGGTGTAGTGTTGTATAGTGGTACATAGTATAGAAAATAGTGTAGAGCTGTATTGTGGTACATAGTATAGAATATGGTGTATAGCGGTACATAGTAAAGAAAATGGTGTATAGAGGTACATAGTATGGAATACGGTGTATAGTGGTACATAGTATAGAATATGGTGTATTGTGGTACATTGTATAGAATATGGTATATAGAGGTACAAAGTATAGAATATGGTGTATAGTGGTACATAGTATAGAATGTGGTGTATAGTGGTACATAGTATAGAATTTGGTGTAGAGCTGTATAGTGGTACCTAGTATAGAATATGTTGTATAGTGGTATATAGTATAGATTGTGGTGTAAAGCTGTATAATGGTACATAGTATAGAATGTGGTGTAAAGTGGTACATAGTATAGAATGTGGTGTATAGTGGTATATAGTATAGAATATAGTGTACAGAGGTACATATTATAGAATGTGGTGTAGAGCTGTATAGTGGTAAATAGTATAGAATATGTTTTATAGTGGTACATAGTATAGATTGTGGTGTAAAGCTGTATAATGGTACATAGTATAGAATGTGGTGTATAGTTGTACATAGTATAGAATATGGTGTATAGTGGTACATAGTATAGAATGTGGTGTAGAGCTGTATAGTGGTAAATAGTAAAGAATATGTTGTATAGTGGTACATAGTATATATTGTGGTGTAATGCGTAATAATGGTACATAGTATAGAATGTGGTGTATAGTGGTACATAGTATAGAATATGGTGTATAGTGGTACATAGTATAGAATGTGGTGTATAGCGGTACATAGTATATAATATGGTGTATAGAGGTACATAGTATAGAATATGGTGTATAGAGGTACATAGTCTAGGATATGGTGTATAGTATTACATAGTCTAGAATATGGTGTATAGTGGATAGTGGTACATAGTATAGAATGTGATGTAGAGCTGTATAGTGGTACATAGAATAGAATATGATGTATAGTGGTACATAGTATAGAATGTGGTGTAGAGCTGTATAATGGTACATAGTATTGAATTTGGTATAGAACTGTATAGTGGTACATAGTATAGAATATGGTGTATAGTGGAACACAGTATAGAATATGGTGTATAGAGGTACATAGTATAGAATATGGTGTGTTTAGTGGTACATAGTATAGAATACGGTGTTTAGTGGTACATAGTATAGAATATGGTGTATTGTGATACATAGTATAGAATATGGTGTATAGTGGTACATAGTATAGAATATGGTGTATAGAGGTACATAGTATAGAATTTGGTGTATAGAGAAACATAGTATAGAATGTGGTGTAGAGATGTATAGTGGTACATAGTATAGAATGTGGTGTATAGAGGAACATAGTATAGAATGTGGTGTAGAGCTGTATAGTGGAACATAGTATAGAGTGTGGTGTATAGTGGTATATAGTATAGAATGTGGTATAAAGCTATACAATGGTACATAGTATAGAATGTGGTGTATAGTGGTACATAGAATAGAATATAGTGTATAGTGGTACATAGTATAGAATGTGGTGTATAGTGGTACATAGTATAGAATATAGTGTATAGTGGTACATAGTATCGAATTTGGTGTATAGTGGTACATAGTATAGAATATGGTGTATAGTGGTACATAGTATAGAATATGGTGTAGTGCTGTATAGTGGTACATAGTATAGAATATGGTGTACTGTGGTACATTGTGTAGAATATGGTGTATAGAGGTACATAGTATAGAATATGGTGTATAGTGGTACATAGCATAGAATGTGGTATAGCCGTACATAGTATAGAATGTGGTGTATAGATGTATATGGTTTAGAGCTGTATAGTGGTACATAGTATAGAATGTGGTGTATAGTAGTACATAGTATAGAATACGGTGTAGAGCTGTATAGTGGTACATAGTATAGAATGTGGTGTAGAGCTGTATAGTGGTACATAGTATAGAATATGGTGTATAGTAGTACATAGTATAGAATGTGTTGTAGAGCTGTATATTGGTACATAGTATAGAATATGGTGTATAGTGGTATATAGTATAGAATATGGTGTATAGTGGTACATAGTATAGAATATGGTGTTGAGCTGTATAGTGGTACATAGTATAGAATATGGTGTAGTGTTGTATAGTGGTACAAAGTATACAATATGGTGTAGAGCTGTATTGTGGTACATATTATAGAATATGGTGTATAGTGGTACATAGTATAGAATATGGTATATAGAGTTACATAGTATAGAATTTGGTGTAGAGATGTATAGTGGTGCATAGTATAGAGTATTGTGTATAGTGATACATAGCATAGAATATGGTGTAGAGCTGTATAGTGGTGCAGAGTGTAGAATATGGTGTATAGTGCTACATAGTATAGAATATGATATATAGTGTCATATAGTATAGAATGTGGTGTAGAGCTGTATAGTGGTACATAGTATAGAATATGGTTTATAGTGGTACATAGTATAGAATATGGTGTATAGAGGTACATAGTCCAGATTATGGTGTACAATGGTACATAGTATAGAATGTGGTGTATAGTGGTACATAGTGGTACATAGTATAGAATGTGGTGTAGTGGTACATAGTATAGAATGTGGTGTATAGAGGTATATGGTGTAGAGCTGTATAGTGGTACATAGTATAGAATGTGGTGTATAGCAGTACATAGTATTGAATACGGTGTAGAGCTGTATAGTGGTACATAGTATAGAATGTGGTGTAGAGCTGTATAGTGGTACATAGTATAAAATATGGTGTATAGTGGTACATAGTATAGAATATGATGTATAGTAGTACATAGTATAGAATATGCTGTAGAGCTGTATAGTGGTACATAGTATAGAATACGGTGTATAGTGGTACATAGTATAGAATATGGTGTATTGTGATACATAGTATAGAATATGGTGTATAGTGGTACATAGTATAGAATATGGTGTATAGAGGTAAATAGTATAGAATTTGGTGTATAGAGAAACATAGTATAGAATGTGGTGTAGAGATGTATAGTGGTACATAGTATAGAATTTGGTGTATTGTGGTACATTGTATAGAATGTGGTGTAGAGCTGTATAGTGGTACATAGTATAGAATGTGGTGTATAGAGGAACATAGTATAGAATGTGGTGTAGAGCTGTATAGTGGAGCATAGTATAGAGTGTGGTGTATAGTGGTATATAGTATAGAATGTGGTATAAAGCTGTACAATGGTACATAGTATAGAATGTGGTGTATAGTGGTACATAGTATAGAATATAGTGTATAGTGGTACATAGTATAGAATATGGTGTATAGTGGTACATATTATAGAATGTGGTGTATAGTGGTACATAGTATAGAATATAGTGTATAGTGGTACATAGTATAGAATATGGTGTATAGTGGTACATAGTATAGAATATGGTGTATGGTGGTACATAGTATAGAATATGGTGTAGTGCTGTATAGTGGTACATAGTATAGAATATGGTGTACTGTGGTACATTGTGTAGAATATGGTGTATAGAGGTACGTAGTATGGAATATGGTGTATAGTGGTACATAGTATAGAATGTGGTATAGCGGTACATAGTATAGAATGTGGTGTATAGATGTATATGGTTTAGAGCTGTATAGTGGTACATAGTATAGAATGTGGAGTATAGTAGTTCATAGTATAGAATACGGTGTAGAGCTGTATAGTGGTACATAGTATAGAATGTGGTGTAGAGCTGTTTAGTGGTACATAGTATAGAATATGGTGTATAGTAGTACATAGTATAGAATGTGTTGTAGAGCTGTATATTGGTACATAGTATAGAATATGGTGTATAGTGGTAAATAGTATAGAATATGGTGTATAGTGGTACATAGTATAGAATATGGTGTTGAGCTGTATAGTGGTACATAGTATAGAATATGGTGTAGTGTTGTATAGTGGAACAAAGTATACAATATGGTGTAGAGCTGTATTGTGGTACATATTATAGAATATGGTGTATAGTGGTACATAGTATAGAATATGGTATATAGAGGTACATAGTATAGAATTTGGTGTAGAGATGTATAGTGGTGCATAGTATAGAGTATTGTGTATAGTGATACATAGCATAGAATATGGTGTAGTCCTGTATAGTGGTGCAGAGTGTAGAATATGGTGTATAGTGCTACATAGTATAGAATATGATATATAGTGTCATATAGTATAGAATGTGGTGTAGAGCTGTATAGTGGTACTTAGTATAGAATATGGTGTATAGTGGTACATAGTATAGAATATGGTGTATAGAGGTACATAGTCCAGATTATGGTGTACAATGGTACATAGTATAGAATGTGGTGTATAGTGGTACATAGTGGTACATAGTATAGAATGTGGTGTAGTGGTACATCGTATAGAATGTGGTGTATAGAGGTATATGGTGTAGAGCTGTATAGTGGTACATAGTATAGAATGTGGTGTATAGCAGTACATAGTATTGAATACGGTGTAGAGCTGTATAGTGGTACATAGTATAGAATGTGGTGTAGAGCTCTATAGTGGTACATAGTATAAAATATGGTGTATAGTGGTACATAGTATAGAATATGGTGTATAGTAGTACATAGTATAGAATATGGTGTAGAGCTGTATAGTGGTACATAGTATAGAATATGGTGTAGTGTTGTATAGTGATACATAGTATAGAAAATAGTGTAGAGCTGTATTGTGGTACATAGTATAGAATATGGTGTATAGCGGTACATAGTAAAGAAAATGGTGTATAGAGGTACATAGTATGGAATACGGTGTATAGTTGTACATAGTATAGAATATGGTGTATTGTGGTACATTGTATAGAATATGGTATATAGAGGTACAAAGTATAGAATATGGTGTATAGTGGTACATAGTATAGAATGTGGTGTATAGTGGTACATAGTATAGAATTTGGTGTAGAGCTGTATAGTGGTACATAGTATAGAATATGTTGTATAGTGGAACATAGTATAGATTGTGGTGTAAAGCTGTATAATGGTACATAGTATAGAATGTGGTGTATAGTGGTACATAGTATAGAATGTGGTGTATAGTGGTATATAGTATAGAATATAGTGTACAGAGGTACATATTATAGAATGTGGTGTAGAGCTGTATAGTGGTAAATAGTATAGAATATGTTTTATAGTGGTACATAGTATAGAGTGTGGTGTAAAGCTGTATAATGGTACATAGTATAGAATGTGGTGTATAGTTGTACATAGTATAGAATGTGGTGTATAGTGGTACATAGTGGTACATAGTATAGAATGTGGTGTAGTGGTACATAGTATAGAATGTGGTGTATAGAGGTATATGGTGTAGAGCTGTATAGTGGTACATAGTATAGAATGTGGTGTATAGCAGTACATAGTATTGAATACGGTGTAGAGCTGTATAGTGGTACATAGTATAGAATGTGGTGTAGAGCTGTATAGTGGTACATAGTATAAAATATGGTGTATAGTGGTACATAGTATAGAATATGATGTATAGTAGTACATAGTATAGAATATGCTGTAGAGCTGTATAGTGGTACATAGTATAGAATACGGTGTATAGTGGTACATAGTATAGAATATGGTGTATTGTGATACATAGTATAGAATATGGTGTATAGTGGTACATAGTATAGAATATGGTGTATAGAGGTAAATAGTATAGAATTTGGTGTATAGAGAAACATAGTATAGAATGTGGTGTAGAGATGTATAGTGGTACATAGTATAGAATTTGGTGTATTGTGGTACATTGTATAGAATGTGGTGTAGAGCTGTATAGTGGTACATAGTATAGAATGTGGTGTATAGAGGAACATAGTATAGAATGTGGTGTAGAGCTGTATAGTGGAGCATAGTATAGAGTGTGGTGTATAGTGGTATATAGTATAGAATGTGGTATAAAGCTGTACAATGGTACATAGTATAGAATGTGATGTATAGTGGTACATAGTATAGAATATAGTGTATAGTGGTACATAGTATAGAATATGGTGTATAGTGGTACATATTATAGAATGTGGTGTATAGTGGTACATAGTATAGAATATAGTGTATAGTGGTACATAGTATAGAATATGGTGTATAGTGGTACATAGTATAGAATATGGTGTATGGTGGTACATAGTATAGAATATGGTGTAGTGTTGTATAGTGGTACATAGTATAGAATATGGTGTACTGTGGTACATTGTGTAGAATATGGTGTATAGAGGTACGTAGTATAGAATATGGTGTATAGTGGTACATAGTATAGAATGTGGTATAGCGGTACATAGTATAGAATGTGGTGTATAGATGTATATGGTTTAGAGCTGTATAGTGGTACATAGTATAGAATGTGGAGTATAGTAGTTCATAGTATAGAATACGGTGTAGAGCTGTATAGTGGTACATAGTATAGAATGTGGTGTAGAGCTGTGTAGTGGTACATAGTATAGAATATGGTGTATAGTAGTACATAGTATAGAATGTGTTGTAGAGCTGTATATTGGTACATAGTATAGAATATGGTGTATAGTGGTAAATAGTATAGAATATGGTGTATAGTGGTACATAGTATAGAATATGGTGTTGAGCTGTATAGTGGTACATAGTATAGAATATGGTGTAGTGTTGTATAGTGGAACAAAGTATACAATATGGTGTAGAGCTGTATTGTGGTACATATTATAGAATATGGTGTATAGTGGTACATAGTATAGAATATGGTATATAGAGGTACATAGTATAGAATTTGGTGTAGAGATGTATAGTGGTGCATAGTATAGAGTATTGTGTATAGTGATACATAGCATAGAATATGGTGTAGTCCTGTATAGTGGTGCAGAGTGTAGAATATGGTGTATAGTGCTACATAGTATAGAATATGATATATAGTGTCATATAGTATAGAATGTGGTGTAGAGCTGTATAGTGGTACTTAGTATAGAATATGGTGTATAGTGGTACATAGTATAGAATATGGTGTATAGAGGTACATAGTCCAGATTATGGTGTACAATGGTACATAGTATAGAATGTGGTGTATAGTGGTACATAGTGGTACATAGTATAGAATGTGGTGTAGTGGTACATAGTATAGAATGTGGTGTATAGAGGTATATGGTGTAGAGCTGTATAGTGGTACATAGTATAGAATGTGGTGTATAGCAGTACATAGTATTGAATACGGTGTAGAGCTGTATAGTGGTACATAGTATAGAATGTGGTGTAGAGCTCTATAGTGGTACATAGTATAAAATATGGTGTATAGTGGTACATAGTATAGAATATGGTGTATAGTAGTACATAGTATAGAATATGGTGTAGAGCTGTATAGTGGTACATAGTATAGAATATGTTGTAGTGTTGTATAGTGATACATAGTATAGAAAATAGTGTAGAGCTGTATTGTGGTACATAGTATAGAATATGGTGTATAGCGGTACATAGTAAAGAAAATGGTGTATAGAGGTACATAGTATGGAATACGGTGTATAGTTGTACATAGTATAGAATATGGTGTATTGTGGTACATTGTATAGAATATGGTATATAGAGGTACAAAGTATAGAATATGGTGTATAGTGGTACATAGTATAGAATGTGGTGTATAGTGGTACATAGTATAGAATTTGGTGTAGAGCTGTATAGTGGTACATAGTATAGAATATGTTGTATAGTGGAACATAGTATAGATTGTGGTGTAAAGCTGTATAATGGTACATAGTATAGAATGTGGTGTATAGTGGTACATAGTATAGAATATGGTGTATAGTGGTATATAGTATAGAATATAGTGTACAGAGGTACATATTATAGAATGTGGTGTAGAGCTGTATAGTGGTAAATAGTATAGAATATGTTTTATAGTGGTACATAGTATAGAGTGTGGTGTAAAGCTGTATAATGGTACATAGTATAGAATGTGGTGTATAGTTGTACATAGTATAGAATATGGTGTATAGTGGTACATAGTATAGAATGTGGTGTAGAACTTTATAGTGGTAAATAGTATAGAATATGTTGTATAGTGGTACATAGTATATATTGTGGTGTAAAGCATAATAATGGTACATAGTATAGAATGTGGTGTATAGTGGTACATAGTATAGAATATGGTGTATAGTGGTACATAGTATAGAATGTGGTGTAAAGTGGTACATAGTATATAATATGGTGTATAGAGGTACATAGTATAGAATATGGTGTATAGAGGTACATAGTCTAGAATATGGTGTATAGTATTACATAGTCTAGAATATGGTGTATAATGGATAGTGGTACATAGTATAGAATGTGATGTAGAGCTGTATAGTGGTACATAGAATAGAATATGATGTATAGTGGTACATAGTATAGAATGTGGTGTAGAGCTGTATAATGGTACATAGTACTGAATTTGGTATAGAACTGTATAGTGGTACATAGTATAGAATATGGTGTATAGTGGAACACAGTATAGAATATGGTGTATAGTGGTACATAGCATAGAATGTGGTGTATAGTGGTACATAGTATAGAATATGGTGTATTGTGGTACATAGTTTAGAATATGGTGTATAGTGGTACATAGCATAGAATGTGGTGTATAGTGGTACATAGTATAGAATATGGTGTATAGAGGTACATAGTATAGAATATGGTGTGTTTAGTGGTACATAGTATAGAATATGGTGTATAGTGGTACATAGTATAGAATATGGTGTATTGTGATACATAGTATAGAATATGGTGTATAGTGGTACATAGTATAGAATATGGTGTATAGAGGTACATAGTATAGAATTTGGTGTATAGAGAAACATAGTATAGAATGTGGTGTAGAGATGTATAGTGGTACATAGTATAGAATTTGGTGTATTGTGGTACATTGTATAGAATGTGGTGTAGAGCTGTATAGTGGTACATAGTATAGAATGTGGTGTATAGAGGAACATAGTATAGAATGTGGTGTAGAGCTGTATAGTGGAACATAGTATAGAGTGTGGTGTATAGTGGTATATAGTATAGAATGTGGTATAAAGCTGTACAATGGTACATAGTATAGAATGTGTTGTATAGTGGTACATAGTATAGAATATAGTGTATAGTGGTACATAGTATAGAAAATGGTGTATAGAGGTACATAGTATAGAATATGGTGTGTATAGAGGTTCATATTATAGAATACGGTGTATAGTGGTACATAGTATAGAATATGGTGTATTGTGATACATAGTATAGAATATGGTGTACAGTGGTACATAGTATAGAATATGGTGTATAGAGATACAAAGTATAGAATATGGTGTATAGTGGAACATAGTATAGAATGTGGTGTATAGTGGAAAAGTATAGAATTTGGTGTAGAGCTATATATTGGTACATAGTATAGAATATGGTGTATAGAGGAACATAGTATAGAATGTGGTGTAGAGATGTATAGTGGTACATAGTATAGAATATGGTGTATTGTGGTACATAATATAGAATGTGGTGTATAGTGGTACATAGTATAAATTATGGTGTATTGAGGTACATAGTATAGAATATGGTGTATAGTGGTACATAGTCTAGAATGTGGTGTATAGTGGTACATAGAATATGGTGTATAGTGGTACAAAGTATAGAATGTGGTGTAGAGCTGTATAGTGGTACATAGTATAGAATATGGTGTATAGTGGTACGTAGTCTAGAATGTGGTGTATAGAGGTACAAAGTATAGAATATGGTGTATAGTGGTACATAGTATAGAATGTGGTGTATAGTGGTACATAGTATAGAATTTGGTGTAGAGCTGTATAGTGGTACATAGTATAGAATATGTTGTATAGTGGTACATAGTATAGATTGTGGTGTAAAGCTGTATAATGGTACATAGTATAGAATGTGGTGTATAGTGGTACATAGTATAGAATGTGGTGTATAGTGGTATATAGTATAGAATATAGTGTACAGAGGTACATATTATAGAATGTGGTGTAGAGCTGTATAGTGGTAAATAGTATAGAATATGTTTTATAGTGGTACATAGTATAGATTGTGGTGTAAAGCTGTATAATGGTACATAGTATAGAATGTGGTGTATAGTTGTACATAGTATAGAATATGGTGTATAGTGGTACATAGTATAGAATGTGGTGTAGAGCTTTATAGTGGTAAATAGTATAGAATATGTTGTATAGTGGTACATAGTATATATTGTGGTGTAAAGCATAATAATGGTACATAGTATAGAATGTGGTGTATAGTGGTACATAGTATAGAATATGGTGTATAGTGGTACAAAGTATAGAATGTGGTGTAAAGTGGTACATAGTATATAATATGGTGTATAGAGGTACATAGTATAGAAAATAGTGTATAGTGGTACATAGTATAGAATGTGGTGTAAAGTGGTACATAGTATATAATATGGTGTATAGAGGTACATAGTATAGAATATGGCCTATAGAGGTACATAGTCTAGAATATGGTGTATAGTATTACATTGTCTAGAATATGGTGTATAATGGATAGTGGTACATAGTATAGAATGTGATGTAGAGCTGTATAGTGGTACATAGAATAGAATATGATGTATAGTGGTACATAGTATAGAATGTGGTGTAGAGCTGTATAATGGTACATAGTACTGAATTTGGTATAGAACTGTATAGTGTTACATAGTATAGAATATGGTGTATAGTGGAACACAGTATAGAATATGGTGTATAGTGGTACATAGCATAGAATGTGGTGTATAGTGGTACATAGTATAGAATATGGTGTATTGTGGTACATAGTTTAGAATATGGTGTATTGTGGTACATAGCATAGAATGTGGTGTATAGTGGTACATAGTATAGAATATGGTGTATAGAGGTACATAGAATAGAATATGGTGTGTTTAGTGGTACATAGTATAGAATATGGTGTATAGTGGTACATAGTATAGAATATGGTGTATTGTGATACATAGTTTAGAATATGGTGTATAGTGGTACATAGTATAGAATATGGTGTATAGAGGTACATAGTATAGAATTTGGTGTATAGAGAAACATAGTATAGAATGTGGTGTAGAGATGTATAGTGGTACATAGTATAGAATTTGGTGTATTGTGGTACATTGTATAGAATGTGGTGTAGAGCTGTATAGTGGTACATAGTATAGAATGTGGTGTATAGAGGAACATAGTATAGAATGTGGTGTAGAGCTGTATAGTGGAACATAGTATAGAGTGTGGTGTATAGTGGTATATAGTATAGAATGTGGTATAAAGCTGTACAATGGTACATAGTATAGAATGTGGTGTATAGTGGTACATAGTATAGAATATAGTGTATAGTGGTACATAGTATAGAAAATGGTGTATAGAGGTACATAGTATAGAATATGGTGTGTATAGAGGTTCATATTATAGAATACGGTGTATAGTGGTACATAGTATAGAATATGGTGTATTGTGATACATAGTATAGAATATGGTGTACAGTGGTACATAGTATAGAATATGGTGTATAGAGATACAAAGTATAGAATATGGTGTATAGTGGAACATAGTATAGAATGTGGTGTATAGTGGAAAAGTATAGAATTTGGTGTAGAGCTATATATTGGTACATAGTATAGAATATGGTGTATAGAGGAACATAGTATAGAATGTGGTGTAGAGATGTATAGTGGTACATAGTATAGAATATGGTGTATTGTGGTACATTGTATAGAATATGGTGTATAGTGGTACATAGTATAGAATATGGTGTATAGAGGTACATAGTATAGAATATGGTGTATAGTGCTACATAGTATAGAATGTATTGTATAGTGGCACATAGAATAAAATATGGTGTATAGCGGTATATAGTATAGAATATGGTATATAGTGGTAAATAGTATAGAATATGGTGTATTGTGGTACATAGTATAGAATATGGTGTATAGTGGTACACAGTATAGAATATGGTGTATAGAGGTACATAGTATAGAATATGGTGTATAGTGGTACATAATATAGAATGTGGTGTATAGAGGTACATAGTATAGAATTTGGTGTATAGAGAAACATAGTATAGAATGTGGTGTAGAGATGTATAGTGGTACATAGTATAAATTATGGTGTATTGAGGTACATAGTATAGAATATGGTGTATAGTGGTACATAGTCTAGAATGTGGTGTATAGTGGTACATAGAATATGGTGTATAGTGGTACAAAGTATAGAATGTGGTGTAGAGCTGTATAGTGGTACATAGTATAGAATATGGTGTATAGTGGTACGTAGTCTAGAATGTGGTGTATAGAGGTACAAAGTATAGAATATGGTGTATAGTGGTACATAGTATAGAATGTGGTGTATAGTGGTACATAGTATAGAATTTGGTGTAGAGCTGTATAGTGGTACATATTATAGAATATGTTGTATAGTGGTACATAGTATAGATTGTGGTGTAAAACTGTATAATGGTACATAGTATAGAATGTGGTGTATAGTGGTACATAGTATAGAATGTGGTGTATAGTGGTATATAGTATAGAATATAGTGTACAGAGGTACATATTATAGAATGTGGTGTAGAGCTGTATAGTGGTAAATAGTATAGAATATGTTTTATAGTGGTACATAGTATAGATTGTGGTGTAAAGCTGTATAATGGTACATAGTATAGAATGTGGTGTATAGTTGTACATAGTATAGAATATGGTGTATAGTGGTACATAGTATAGAATGTGGTGTAGAGCTTTATAGTGGTAAATAGTATAGAATATGTTGTATAGTGGTACATAGTATATATTGTGGTGTAAAGCATAATAATGGTACATAGTATAGAATGTGGTGTATAGTGGTACATAGTATAGAATATGGTGTATAGTGGTACAAAGTATAGAATGTGGTGTAAAGTGGTACATAGTATATAATATGGTGTATAGAGGTACATAGTATAGAATATGGCGTATAGAGGTACATAGTCTAGAATATGGTGTATAGTATTACATAGTCTAGAATATGGTGTATAGAAGTACATAGTATAGAATATGGTGTATAGTGGTACATAGTTTAGAATATGGTGTGTATAGTGGTTCATAGTAGAGAATACGGTGTATAGTGGTACATAGTATAGAATATGGTGTATTGTGATACATAGTATAGAATATGGTGTACAGTGGTACATGGAATAGAATATGGTGTATAGAGATACAAAGTATAGAATATGGTGTATAGTGGAACATAGTATAGAATGTGGTGTATAGTGGTACATAGTATAGAATTTGGTGTAGAGATGTATAGTGGTACATAGTATAGAATATGGTGTATTGTGGTACATTGTATAGAATATGGTGTATAGTGGTACATAGTATAGAATATGGTGTATAGAGGTACATAGTATAGAATATGGTGTATAGTGCTACATAGTATAGAATGTGTTGTATAGTGGTACATAGAATAAAATATGGTGTATAGCGGTACATAGTATAGAATATGGTATATAGTGGTAAATAGTATAGAATATGGTGTATTGTGGTACATAGTATAGAATATGGTGTATAGTGGTACACAGTATAGAATATGGTGTATAGAGGTACATAGTATAGAATATGGTGTATAGTGGTACATAGTATAGAATGTGGTGTATAGTGGTATATAGTATAAATTATGGTGTATTGAGGTACATAGTATAGAATTTGGTGTATAGTGGTACAAAGTATAGAATGTGGTGTGAGCTGTATAGTGGTACATAGTATAGAATATGGTGTATAGTGGTACGTAGTCTAGAATGTGGTGTATAGAGGTACATAGTATAGAATTTGGTGTGCAGTGGTACATAGTATAGAATGTGGTGTAGAGCTGTATAGTGGTATATATTATGGAATGATGTGTATAGTGTTACATTTTATAGAATATGGTGTATAGTGGTACATAGTATAGAATGTGGTGTATAGTAGTATATAGTATAGAATATGGTGTAGAGCTGTATAGTGGTACATAGTATAGAATGTGGTATACAGCTGTATAGTGGTACATAGTATAGAATATGGTGTAGAGGTGAATAGTGGTACATAGTTTAGAATATGGTGTACAGTGGTATATAGTATAGAATATGGTGTAGAGCTGTATAGTGGTTCATAGTATAGAAAATGGTGTATAGTAGTACATAGTATAGAATATGGGGTGAGATATAAAGTTGTTTATAGTATAGAATATGGTTTATAGTGGTACATAGTATAGAATATGGTGTATAGTGGTATAAAGTTTAGAATATGGTGTATAGAGGTATGTAGTATAGAATATGGAGTATAGATGTACATAGTATAAAATATGGTGTATAGTGGTACATAGTCTAGAATATGGTGTATAGTGGTACAAAATATAGAATGTCGTGTACAGCTGTATAGTGGTACATAGTATAGAATATGGTGTAGAGCTGTATAGTGGTACATAGTATACAACAGTGTGTATAGTGGTATATAGTATAGAATACAGTGTATAACTGTACAGTGGTGCATAGTATAGAGTGTTGTGTATAGTGATACATAGCATATAATATGGTGTAGAGATGTATAGTGGTACATATTATAGAATATGGTGTATAGTGGTATATAGTACAGAATGTGGTGTAGAGCTGTATAGTGGTACATAGTATAGAATATGGTGTATATTGCTACATAGTATAGAATATGGTGTATAGTGGTACATAGTATATAATGTGGTGTAAAGTGATACATAGTATAGAATATGATGTATAGTGGTATATAATATAGAATATGATGTAGAGATGTATTGTGGTACATAGTATAGAATATGGTGTTTATTGGTACATAGTATAGAATATGGTGTATAGCACATAGTATAGAATAAGTTGTATAGTGGTACATGGTATAGAATATGGGGTAGAGCTGTATAGTGGTATATATTATAGAATATTGTGTGTAGAGGTACATAGTATAGAAAATGGTGTATAGAGGTACATAGTATAGAATATGGTGTATAGTGGTACATAGTATAGAATATGGTGTATAGTGGTACATAGTATATGGTGTATTGTGGTACATTGTAAAGAATGTTGTGTAGAGCTGTATAGTTATTCATAGTATAGAATATGGTGTATAGTGGTACATAGTATAGAATGTGATGAAGAGCTGTATAGTGGTACATAGTATAGAATATGGTGTATAGTGGTATATAGTATAGAACATGGTGTAGAGCTGAATATTGGTACATAGTATAAAATATGGTGTAGAGCTGTATAGTGGTACATAGAATAGTATGAGGTTTATAGTGTTACATAGTATAGAATATGGTGTATAGTGGTACATAGTATAGAATGTGGTGTATAGTAGTATATAGTATGGAATATGGTGTAGAGCTGTATAGTGGTACATAGTATAGAATGTGGTACAGAGCTGTATAGTGGTACATGGCATAGAATATGGGGTAGAGCTATTAAGTGGTATATAGTAAAGAATATGGTGTAAAGTGGTACATAGTCTAGAATATGTTGCATAGAGGTACATAGTACAGAATATGGTGTAGAGAGGTACAAAGTATAGAATATGGTGTATAGTGGTAAATAATATAGAATGTGATGTACAGCTGTATAGTGGTTCATAGTATAGAATATGATGTATAGTGGTACATAGTATAGAATGTGGTGTAGAGCTCTATAATGGTGCATAGTATTGAATTTGGTATAGAGCTGTATAGTGGTACATAGTATAGAATAAGGTGTATAGTCGTATATAGTATAGAATATGGTATAGAACTGTATAGTGGTATATAGTATAGAATATGTTGTATAGAGATACATAGTATAGAATATGGTGTAGAGCTGAATAGAGGTACACAGTATAGAATATGGTGTATAGTGGTACATAGTATAGAATATGGTGTATAGTAGTACATAGCATAGAATGTGGTGTATAGTAGTACATAGCATAGAGTGTGGTGTATAGTGGTACATAGTATAGAACATGGTGTAGAGCTGTATAGTGGTACATAGTATAGAATATGGTGTAGAGCTGTATAGTGGTACTTAATATAGAATATGGTGTATAGTTTGTGGTACATAGCATAAAATATGGTGTAGAGCTGTATAGTTGTATATAGTATAGAATATGGTGTATAGTGGTACATAGTATAGAATATTGTGTATAGAGGTACAGAGCATAGAATATGGTGTATAGTGGTACATAGTATAGAATATGGTGTATAGTGGTACATAGAATATGGTGTATTGTGGTACATTGTATAGAATGTGGTTTAAAGCTGCATAGTGGTTCATAGTATAGAATATGGTGTATAGTGGTACATAGTATAGAATGAGATGAAGAGCTGTATAGTGGTACATTGTATAGAATATGTTGTATAGTGGTACATAGTATAGAATGTGGTGTAGAGCTGTATAATGGTACATAGTATAGAATGAGGTATAGAGCTGTATAGTGGTACATAGTATAGAATGTGATACAGAGCTGTATAGTGGTACATGGCATAGAATATGAGGTAGAGCTGTTAAGTGGTATATAGTATAGAATATGGTGTAAAGTGGTACATAGTCTACAATATGTTGTATAGTGGTATATAGTATAGAATATGGTGTATAGTGGTACATAGTATAGAATATGGTGTATAGTGGTACATAGTATAGAATATGGTGTATAGTGGTACATAGTATAGAATATGGTGTATAGTGGTATATAGTATAGAACATGGTGTAGAGCTGTATAGTGTTACATAGTATAGAATATGGTTTATAGTGGTACATAGTATAGAATGTGGTGTATAGTAGTATATAGTATAGAATATGGTGTAGAGTTGTACAGTGGTACATAGTATAGAATGTGGTGCAGAGCTGTATAGTGGTACATGGCATAGAATATGGGGTAGAGCTGTATAGTGGTATATAGTATAGAATATGGTGTAAAGTGGTACATAGTATAGAATATGGTGTATAGAGGTACATAGTATAGAATATGGTGTATAGTGGTACATAGTATAGAATGTGGTGTATAGTGGTATAGAGTGCTACATAGTTTAGAATGTGGTGTAGTGGTACATAGTATAGAATGTGGTGTATAGTGGTTTATGGTGTAGAGCTGTATAGTGGTACATAGTATAGAATACGGTATAGAGCTGTATATTAGTACATAGTATAGAAAATGGTGTAGTGTTGTATAGTGTTACATAGTATAGAATATGGTGTAGAGCTGTATAGTGGTACATAGTATAGAAAATGGTGTATAGTGGTACATAGTATAGAATGTGGTGTATAGTGGTACATAGTATAGAATGTGGTGTATAGTGGTACATAGTATGTAATATGGTGTATAGAGGTACATAGTATAGAATATGGTGTATAGTGTTACATAGTCTAGAATATGGTGTATAGTGGTACACAGAATATGATGTATAGCGATACATAGTATAGAATGTGGTGTAGAGCCGAATAGTGGTACATAGTATAGAATATGGTGTAAAGCTGTATAGTGGTACATAGTATAGTATGTGGTGTATAGTGCTACATACTATAGAATATGGTGTATAGAGGTATTTAGTATAGAATGTGGTCTATAGTAGTATATAGTATAGAATGTGTTGTAGAGTTTTATAGTGGTACATAGCATAGAATATAGTGTAGAGGTTTATAGTGGTACATAGTATAGAATATGGTGTATAGTGGTAAATAGTATAGAATATGGTGTATAGTGGTACGTAGTCTAGAATGTGGTGTATAGAGGTACATAGTAGAATATGGTGTGCAGTGGTACATAGTATAGAATGTGGTGTAGAGCTGTATAGTGGTATATAATATAGAATGAGGTGTATAGTGTTACTTTTTATAGAATATGGTGTATAGTGGTACATAGTATAGAATGTGGTGTATAGTAGTATATAGTATAGAATATGGTGTAGAGCTGTATAGTGGTACATAGTATAGAATGTGGTATACAGCTGTATAGTGGTACATAGTATAGAACATGGTGTAGAGGTGAATAGTGGTACATTGTTTAGAATATGGTGTAGAGTGGTATATAGTATAGAATATGGTGTAGAGCTGTATAGTGGTTCATAGTATAGAAAATGGTGTATAGTAGTACATAGTATAGAATATGGGGTGAGATATATAGTTGTTTATAGTATAGAATATGGTTTATAGTGGTACATAGTATAGAATATGGTGTATAGTGGTATAAAGTATAGAATATGGTGTATAGAGGTACGTAGTATAAAATATGGTGTATAGATGTACATAGTATAAAATATGGTGTATAGTGGTACATAGTCTAGAATATGGTGTATAGTGGTACAAAATATAGAATGTGGTGTACAGCTGTATAGTGGTACATAGTATAGAATTTGGTGTAGAGCTGTATAGTGGTACATAGTATACAACAGTGTGTATAGTGGTATATAGTATAGAATATAGTGTATAGCTGTACAGTGGTGCATAGTATAGAGTATTGTGTATAGTGATACATAGCATATAATATGGTGTAGAGATGTATAGTGGTACATATTATAGAATATGGTGTATAGTGGTATATAGTACAGAATGTGGTGTAGAGCTGTATAGTGGTACATAGTATAGAATATGGTGTATAGTGCTACATAGTATAGAATATGGTGTATAGTGGTACATAGTATATAATGTGGTGTAAAGTGGTACATAGTATAGAATATGGTGTATAGTGGTATATAATATAGAATATGATGAAGAGCTGTATTGTGGTACATAGTTTAGAATATGGTGTTTAGTGGTACATAGTATAGAATATGGTGTATAGCACATAGTATAGAATAAGTTGTATAGTGGTACATGGTGTAGAATATGGGGTAGAGCTGTATAGTGTTATATAGTATAGAATATGGTGTATAGTGGTACATAGTATAGAATATGGTGTATAGAGGTACATAGTATAGAATATGGTGTATAGTGGTACATAGTATAGAATATGGTGTATAGTGGTACATAGTATATGGTGTATTGTGGTACATTGTATAGAATGTTGTGTAGAGCTGTATAGTTATTCATAGTATAGAATATGGTGTATAGTGGTACATAGTATAGAATGTGATGAAGAGCTGTATAGTGGTACATAGTATAGAATATGTTGTATAGTGGTACATAGTATAGAATGTAGTGTAGAGCTGTATAATGGTACATAGTATAAAATGTGGTATAGAGCTGTATAGTGGTACATAGTATAGAATATGGTGTATAGTGGTACATAGTATATGGTGTATTGTGGTACATTGTATAGAATGTTGTGTAGAGCTGTATAGTTATTCATAGTATAGAATATGGTGTATAGTGGTACATAGTATAGAATGTGATGAAGAGCTGTATAGTGGTACATAGTATAGAATATGTTGTATAGTGGTACATAGTATAGAATGTAGTGTAGAGCTGTATAATGGTTCATAGTATAAAATGTGGTATAGAGCTGTATAGTGGTATATAGTATAGAATGTGGTGTATAGTGATACATAGTATAGAATAAGGTGTATAGTGGTATATAGTATAGAATGTCATTTATAGTGGTATATAGTATAGAATATGGTGTATAGTGGTATATAGTATAGAACATGGTGTAGAGCTGAATATTGGTACATAGTATAAAATATGGTGTAGAGCTGTATAGTGGTACATAGAATAGTATGAGGTTTATAGTGTTACATAGTAAAGAATATGGTGTATAGTGGTACATAGTATAGAATGTGGTGTATAGTAGTATATAGTATAGAATATGGTGTAGAGCTGTATAGTGGTACATAGTATAGAATGTGGTACAGAGCTGTAGAGTGGTACATGGCATAGAATATGGGGTAGAGCTTTTAAGTGGTATAAAGTATTGAATATGGTGTAAAGTGGTACATAGTCTAGAATATGTTGCATAGAGGTACATAGTACAGAATATGGTGTAGAGAGGTACGAAGTATAGAATATGGTGTATAGTGGTAAATAATATAGAATGTGATGTAGAGCTGTATAGTGGTTCATAGTATAGAATATGATGTATAGTGGTACATAGTATAGAATGTGGTGTAGAGCTCTATAATGGTACATAGTATTGAATTTGGTATAGAGCTGTACAGTGGTACATAGTATAGAATAAGGTGTATAGTCGTATATAGTATAGAATATGGTATAGAACTGTATAGTGGTATATAGTATAGAATATATTGTATAGAGGTACACAGTATAGAATATGGTGTATAGTGGTACATAGTATAGAATAT
Organism: Taudactylus pleione; assembly: GCA_031769625.1. Taxonomy (NCBI): domain Eukaryota; kingdom Metazoa; phylum Chordata; class Amphibia; order Anura; family Myobatrachidae; genus Taudactylus; species Taudactylus pleione. The sequence continues at coordinate 19,188 of JAUIMM010002493.1, read as the reverse complement.
GGTGTATAGTAGTACATAGCATAGAATGTGGTGTATAGTGGTACATAGTATAGAATATAGTGTATAGTGGTACATAGTATAGAATATGGTGTATAGTGGTACATAGTATAGAATGTGGTGTATAGTGGTACATAGTATAGAATATGGCGTATAGAGGTACATAGTATAGAATATGGTGTATAGTGATACATAGTCTTAAATATGGTGTATAGTGGTACATAGTATAGAATATGGTGTAGTGCTGTATAGTGGTACATAGTATAGAATATGGTGTATAGTTGTACATAGTATAGAATGTGGTGTAGAGCTGTGTAGTGGTATATAGTACAGAATGGGTTATATAGTGCTACATAGTATAGAATATGGTGTATAGTGGTACTTAGTAAAGAATGTGGTGTATAGTAGTAAATAGTATAGAATATGGTGTAGAGGTGTATAGTGGTAGACAGTAAAGAATATGGTGTAGAGCTGTATAGTGGTTCATAGTATAGAATATGGTGTATAGTGGTACAGAGTATAGAATATGGGGAAGAGCTGAATAGTTGTATATAGTATAGAATATGGTGTATAGTGGTACATTGTATAGAATATGGTGTATAGTGGTATATAGTATAGAATATGGTGTATAGAGGTACAAAGTATAGAATATGGTGTATAGAATTACATAGTATAGAATGTGGGGTATAGTGGTACATAGTATAGAATATGGTGTAAAGTGGTACATAGTATAGAGTATGGTGTATAGTGGTACAGAGTAAATAATATGGTGAAGAGCTGTATAGTGGTACATAGTATAGAATATGATGTAGAACAGTATAGTGGTACATAGTATAGAATATGGTATATAGTGGTACATAGTATAGAATATGGTGTTTTGTGGTACATAGTATAAAATATGGTGTATAGTGGTACATAGTATAGAATATGGTGTATAGAGGTACATAGTATAGAATAAGGTGTATAGTGCTACATAGTGTAGAATATGGTGTATAGTCAAACATATTCTAGAATGTGGTGTATAGTGGTACATAGAATATGGTGTATAGTGGTACATAGTATAGAATGTGGTGTAGTGCTGTATAGTGGTACATAATATAGAATGTGGTGTATAGTAGTATATAATATAGAATGTGGTGTAGAGCTGTATAATGGTACATAGTATAGAATGTGGTGTATAGTGGTACATAGTATAGAATATGGTGTATAGAATTACATAGTATAGAATATGTTGTATAGTGGTACATAGTATAGAATGTGGTGTATAGTGGTACATAGTATAGAATATGGTGTTCAGTGGTACATAGTATAGAATGTGGTGTACAGATGTATACTGGTACATAGTATAGAATATGGTGTAGAGCTGTATAGAAATAGTACATAGTATAGAATGTGGTATATAGTGGTACATAGTATAGAACATAATGTATAGAGGTACAAAGTATAGAATATGGTGTATATTGGTACATAGTATAGAATGTGGTGTATAGTGTTACATATTTTAGAATATGGTGTATAGTGGTACATAGTATAGAATGTTGTGTATAGTAGTATATAGTATATATTATGGTGTAGAGCTGTATAGTAGTACATAGTATAGAGTATGGAGTAGAGGTGTATAGTGGTACATTGTATAGAATATGGTGTATAGTGGTATATAGTATAGAATATGGTGTAGAGCTGTATAGTGGTTCATAGTATAGAAAAAGGTGTATAGTATTACATAGTATAGAATATAGGGTAGAGCTATATAGTGGTATATAGTATAGAATATGGTGTATAGTGGTACATAGTATAGAATATGGTGTATAGTGGTATATAATATAGAATATGGTTTATAGAGGTACATAGTATAGAATATGGTGTATAGACGTACATAGTGTATAGTGGTACATAGTCTGGAATATGGTGTATAGTGGTACATCATATAGAATGTGGTGTAGAGCTGTATGTTGGTAGAAAGTGTAGAATATGGTGTATAGTGGTACATAGTATAGAATGTGGTGTAGAGCTGTTAATTGGTACATAGTATAGAATATGGTGTATAGTGGTACATAGTATAGAATATCGTGTATAGTGGTTCATAGTATAGAATGTGGTTTACAGCTGTATAATGGTACATACTATAGAATGTGGTATAAAGCTGTATAGTGGTACATAGTATAGAATATGGTGTATAGTAGCATATAGTATAGAATATGGTATAGAGCTGTATTGTGGTATATAGTATAGAATATGGTGTAGAGCTGTAAAGTGGTACATAGTATAGAATATGGTGTAGAGCTGTATAGTGGTACATAGTATACAATATGGTGTATAGTGGTATATAGTATAGAATATGGTGTAGAGCTGTAAAGTGGTGCATAGTATAGAGTATTGTGTATAGTGATACATAGTATAGAATATGGTGTAGAGCTGTATAGTGGTATGTAGTATAGAATATGGTGTATAGTGCTACATAGTATAGAATATGGTGTATAGTGGTATATAGTATAGAATGTGGTGTAGAGCTGTATAGTGGTACATAGTATAGCATATGGTGTATAGTGGTACATAGTAGAAAATACGGTGTAAAGAGGTACATAGTATAGAATGTGGTGTATAGTGGTGCATAGTGGTACATAGTATAGAGTTTGGTGTAGTGGTACATAGTATAGAATGTAGTGTATAGTGGTATATGGTGTAGAGCTGTATAGTGGTACATAGTATAGAATGTGGTGTATAGTAGTACATAGTATAGAATACGGTGTAGAGCTGTATAGTTGGACATAGTATAGAATGTGGTGTAGATCTGTATAGTGGTACATAGTATAGAATATGGTGTATAGTGGTACATAGAATAGAATGTGTTGTAGAGCTGTATAGTGGTACATAGTATAGAATGTGGTGTATAGTGGTACACAGTATAGAATATGGTGTACAGTGGTACATAGTATAGAATATGGTGTAGTGCTGTATAGTTGTACATAGTATAGAATATGGTGTAGAGCTGTATAGTGGTACATAGTATGGAATATGGTGTATAATGGTACATAGTATAGAATATGGTGTATAGAGGTACATAGTATAGAATATGGTGTATAGTGGTACATAGTATGGAATACGTTGTATAGTGGAACATAGTATAGAATATGGTGTATTGTGGTACATAGTATAGAATATGGTGTAAAGTGGTACATTGTAAAGAATATGGTGTAGAGGTACAAAGTATAGAATATGGTGTATAGTGGTACTTAGTATAGAATGTGGTGTATAGTGGTACATAGTATAGAATGTGGTGTATAGAGGTAAATAGTATAGAATATGGTGTATAGTGATACATAGTCTAGAATATGGTGTATAGTGGTACATAGAATAGAATGTGGTGTAGAGCTGAATAGTGGTACATAGTATAGAATATGGATTATAGTGGTACATAGTATAGAATGTGGTGTAGTGCTGTATAGTGTTACATAGTATAGAATGTGGTGTATATTGCTACATAGTATAGAATATGGTGTATAGTGGTCCTTAGTATAGAATGTGATCTATAGCAGTATAGACTATAGAATATGGTGTAGAGCTGTACAGTTGTTCATAGTATAGAATGTGGTATAGAGCTGTACAGTGGTACATAGCATTGAATATGGTGTAGAGGTGTATAGTGGTACATAGCATAGAATATGGTGTATAGTGGTAAATAGTATAGAATGTGGTGTAGAGCTGTATAGTGGTTCATAGTATAGAATATGGTGTATAGTGGTACATAGTATAGAATATGGGGTAGAGCTGTATAGTTGTATATAGTATAGAATATGGTGTATAGTGGTACATTGTATAGAATATGGTTAATAGTGGTATATAGTATAGAATATGGTGTATAGAGGTATATAGTATAGAATATGGTGTATAAAGGTAAATATTATAGAATATGGTGTATAGTGGTACATTGTATAGAATGTGGTGTAGAGCTGTATAGTGGTACATAGTATAGAATATGGTGTATAGTGGTACATAGTATAGAATGTGGTGAAGAGCTGTATATTGGAACATAGTATAGAATATGGTGTATATTGGTACATAGTATAGAATGTGGTGTATAGTGGAACACAGTGTAGAATGTGGTGTAGAGCTGTATAGTGGTACATAGTATAGAATATGGTGTATTGTGGTACATAGTATAGAATGTAGTGTAGAGCTGTATAATGGTACATAGTATAGGATGTGGTGTATAGTGGTATATAGTATAGAATATGGTGTATGGAGGTACATAGTATAGAATATGGTGTATAGTGGTACATAGTATAGAATATGGTTAATAGTGGTATATAGTATAGAATATGGTGTATAGAGGTAAATAGTATAGAATATGGTGTATAAAGGTAAATATTATAGAATATGGTGTATAGTGGTACATAGTCTAGAATGTTGTGTATAGTGGTACATAGAATATGGTGTATAGTATTACATTGTATAGAATTTGGTGTAGAGCTGTATAGTGGTACATAGTATAGAATATGGTGTATTGTGGTACATAGTAAAGAATGTGGTGTAGAGCTGTATAATGGTACATAGTATAGGATGTGGTGTATAGTGGTATATAGTATAGAATATGGTGTATATTGGTACATAGTATAGAATATGGTGTATAGTGGTACATAGTATAGAATGTGGTGTAGAGCTGTATAGTGGTACATAGTATAGAATATTGTTTAGAGCTGTATAGTGGTACATAGTATAAAATGTGGTATATAGTGGTACATATTATAGAATGTGGTGTAGAGCTGTATAATGGTACATAGTATAGAATGTGGTGTATAGTGTTACATAGTATAGAATATGGTGTATAGTGGTACATAGTATAGAATGTGTTGTATAGTAGTATATAGTATAGAATATGGTATAGAGCAGTATAGTGGTACATAGTATAGAATATGGTGTAGAGGTATATAGTGGTATATAGTATAGAATATGGTGTATAGTTGTATATAGTATAGAATGTGGTGTAAAGCTGTATAGTGGTTCATAGTATAGAAAATGGTGTATAGTGGTACATAGTATAGAATATGGGGTAGAGCTGTATAGTGGTATATAGTATAGAATATGGTGTATAGTGGTATATAGTATAGAATATGGTGTATAGAGGTACATAGTATAGAATATGGTGTATAGAGTTACATAGTATAGATTATGGTGTATAATGGTACATAGTCTAGAATGTAGTGTATATTGGTACATAGAATATGGAGTATAGTGGTACATAGTATAGAATGTGGTGTAGAGGTGTATAGTGGTACATAGTATAGAATATGTTGTATAGTGGTACATAGTATAGAATGTAGTGTAGAGATGTATAGTGGTACATAGTGTAGAATAAGGTGTATAGTGGTACATAGTATAGAATGTTGTTTAGAGCTGTATAATGGTACATAGTATAGAATGTGGTAATAAGCTGTATAGTGGTACATAGTATAGAATATGGTGTATAGTGGTATAAAGTATAGAATATGGTATAGAGCTCTGTTGTGGTACATAGTATAGAATACGGTGTAGAGCTGTATATTGGTACATAGTATAGAATATGGTGTATAGTGGTACATAGTATAGAATGTGGTGTAGAGCTGTATAGTGGTACATAGTATAGAATGTGGTGTATGGAGGTACATAGTATAAAATATAGTGTATAGAGGCACATAGTATAGAATATGGTGTATAGTGGTACATAGTATAGAATGTGGTGTATAGTGGTACATAGTATAGAAAGTGGTGTATAGAGATACATAGTATAGAATATGGTGTATAGTGGTACATTGTCTAGAATATGGTGTATAGTGTTATATAGTCTAGAATATGGTGTATAGTGGTACATAGAATATGATGTATAGTGGTACATAGTATGGAATGTGATGTAAAGCTGTATAGTGGTACATAGCATAGAATATGGTGTAGAGGTGTATAGTGGTATATAGTATAGAATTTGGTGTATAGTGGTATATAGTATAGCATATGGTGTATAGAGGTACATAGTATAGAATATGGTGTATAGAGTTACATAGTATAGAATATGGTGTATAATGGTACATAGTCTAGAATGTGGTGTATAGTGGTACATAGAATATGGAGTATAGTGGTATATAGTATAGAATGTGGTGTAGAGCTGTATAGTGGTACATAGTATAGAATATGGTGTATAGTGGTACATAGTATAGAATGTGGTGTAGAGCTGTATAGTTTTACATAGAATAGAATATGTTGTATAGTGGTACATAGTATAGAATGTGGTGTACAGCAGTATAGTGGTACATAGTATAGAATATGGTGTATAGTGGTACATAGTATAGAATGTGCTTTAGAGCTGTATAATGGTACATAGTATAGAATGTGGTATAAAGCTGTATAGTGGTACAAAGTATAGAATATGGTGTATAGTGGTATAAAGTATAGAATATGGTATAGAGCTCTATTGTGGTACATAGTATAGAATATGGTGTAGAGCTGTATATTGGTACATAGTTTAGAATATGGTGTATTGTGGTACATAGTATAGAATGTGGTGTAGAGCTGTATAGTGGTACATAGTATAGAATGTGGTGTATGGTGGTACATAATATAGAATATAGTGTATAGAGGCATATAGTATAGAATATGGTGTATAGTGGTAAATAGTATAGAATGTGTTGTATAATGGTACATAGTATAGAATTTGGTGTAGAGCTGTATAGTGGTACATAGTATAGAATATGGTGTATAGTGGTACATAGTTATAGAATATGATGTATAGTGGTACATAGTATAGAATGTGGTGTAGAGCTGTATAGTGGTACAAAGTATAGAATGTGGTGTAGAGCTAAATAGTGGTACATAGTATAGAATAAGGTGTATAGAGGTACATAATAGAGAATATGGTGTAAAGTGTTGCATAGTTTAGAATGTGGTGTAGAGCTGTATAGTGGTACATAGTATAGAATGTGGTGTATAGAGGTACATAGTATAGAATATAGTGTATAGAGGTACAAAGTATAGAATATGGTGTATAGTGGTATATAGTACAGAATGTGGTGTATAGTGAGTGGTACATAGTATAGAATATGGTGTATAGAGGTACATAGTATAGAATATGGTTTATAGAGGTACATAGTATAGAAAATATTGTATAGTGGTACATAGTCTTGAATATGGTGTATAGTGGTACATAGTATAGAATGTGGTGTTGAGCTGTATAGTGGTACATAGTATAGAATATGGTGTATATTGGTATATAGTATAGAATGTGGTGTAGAGCTGTGTACAGGTATATAGTATAGAATGTGGTATATAGTGCTACATAGTATAGAATATGGTGTATAGTGGTACTTAGTACAGAATGTGGTGTATAGTAGTATATAGTATAGAATATGGTGTAGAGCTGTATAGTGGTACATAGTATAGAAAGTGGAATAGAGCTGTATAGTGGTTCATAGTATAGAATATGGTGTATAGTGGTACAAAGTATAGAATATGGGATTGAGCTGAATAGTTGTATATAGTATAGAATATGGTGTATAGTGGTGCATTGTATAGAATATGGTGTATAGTGGTATATAGAATAGAATATGGTGTAAAGAGCTACATAGTATAGAATATGGTGTATAGAGGTAAATAGTATAGAATGTGTTATATAGTGGTACATAGCATAAAATGTGGTGTAGAGCTGTATAATGGTACATAGTATAGATTGTGGTGTATAGTGTTACATAGTATAGAATATGATGTATAGTGGTACATAGTATAGAATGTGGTGTAGAGCTGTATAGTTTTACATAGTATAGAATATGTTGTATAGTGGTACATAGTATAGAATGTGGTGTAGGGCTGTATAGTGGTACACAGTATAGAATATGGTGTATAGTGGTACATAGTATAGAATGTGGTTTAGAGCTGTATAATGATACATAGTATACAATGTGGTATAAAGCTGTTTAGTGGTACATAGTATAGAATATGGTGTATAGTTTTATATAGTATAGAATATGGTACAGAGCTCTGTTATGGTATACAGAATAGAATATAGTGTAGAGATGTATAGTGGTACATAGTATAGAATATGGTGTATAGTGGAACATAGTATAGAATGTGGAGTATTGTGGTACATAGTTTAGAATATGGTGTATAGTGGTACATAGTATAGAATATGGTGTATAGTGGTAAATAGTATAGAATGTGTTGTATAGTGGTACATAGTATAGAATTTGGTGTAGAGCTGTATAGTGGTACATAGTATAGAATATGGTGTATAGAGGAACAAAGTATAGAATGTTGTGTAGAGCTGTATAGTGGTTTATAGTATAGATTGTGGTGTATAGTGGTACATATTATAGAATGTGGTATAAAGCTGTATAATGGTACATAGTATAGAATGTGGTGTATAGTGGTACATAGTATAGAATATGGTGTATAGTGTTACATAGTATAGAATGTGGTGTAGAGCTGTATAGTGGAACAAAGTATAGAATGTGGTGTAGAGCTAAATAGTGGTACATAGTATACAATATGGTGTATAGAGGTACATAGTATAGAATATGGTGTATAGTGTTGCATAGTATAGAATGTGGTATAAAGCTGTATAATTGTACATAGTATAGAATGTGGTGTATAGTGGTACACAGTATAGAATAAATTGTACAGAGGTGCAAAGTATAGAATATGGTGTATAGTGGTACATAGTATAGAATATAGTGTATAGTGGTACATAGTATAGAATATGGTGTATAGTGGTACATAGTTTAGAAAATGGTGTATAGAGGTATATAGTTTAGAATATGGTGTATAGTGGTACATAGTATAGAATACGGTGTATAGTGGTACATAGTATAGAATATGGTGTATTGTGGTACATAGTATAGAATATGGTATATAGAGGTACATATTATAGAATATGGTGTACAGTGATACATAGTATAGAATGTGGTGTATAGTGGTACATAGTACAGAATTTGGTGTAGAGCTGTACAGTGGTACATAGTATAGAATATGGTGTATAGAGGAACATAGTATAGAATGTGGTGTAGAGCTGTATAGTGGTACATTGTATAGAATGTGGTGTATAGTGGTACATAGTATAGAATGTGGTATAAAGCTGTACAGTGGTACATAGTATAGAATGTGGTGTATAGTGGTACATAGTATAGAATATGGTGTATAGTGATACATAGTACAGAATGTGGTGTAGAGCTGTATAGTGGTACATAGTATAGAATGTGGTGTAGAGCTGAATAGTGGTACATAGTATAGAATATGGTGTATAGTGGTAAATAGTACAGAATATGGTGTATAGTGGTACATAGTATAGAATAAGGTGTATAGTGGTATATAGTAAAGAATATGGTGCATAGTGGTAGAAAGTATAGAATTTGGTGTATGGTGGTACATAGAATAGAATATGGTGTACAGTGGTATATAGTATAGAATGTGATGTATAGTGGTACATAGTATAGAATAATAGAATATGGTGTATTGTGGAACACAGTATAGAATATGGTGTATATTGATACATAGTATAGAATATGCTGTATAATACATAGTATAGAATATGGGGTAGAGCTGTATAGTGGTACATAGTATAGAATATGGTGTAGAGCTGTATTGTGGTACATAGTATAGAATATGGTGTATAGTGGTAGATAGTATAGAATATGGTGTATAGTGGTACATAATATAGAATATGGTGTATAGTTGTACATTGTATAGAATATGGTGTGTAGTGGTACATAGTATAGAATATGGTGTATAGTGATACATAGTATATAATATGGTTTATAATGGTACTTACTATAGAATATGGTGTATAGTGGTACATAGTATAGAATGTGGTATATAGTGGTATATATTATAGAATGTGGTGTAGAGCTGTATAGCGGTACATAGTATAGAATGTGGTGTATAGTGTAACATAGTTTAGAATATGGTGTATACTGGTACATAGTATAGAATATGGTGTAGAGCTGTATAGTGTTACATAGTATAGAATGTGGTGTATAGTGGTACATAGAAAAGAAAATGGTGTAGAGCTGTATAGTGGTACATAGTATAGAATGTGGTTTAGAGCTGCATAGTGGTGCATAGTATTTACACCACAATCTATATTATGTACCACTATACAACATATTCTAAACTATTTAGCACTATACAGCTCTACACCACATTCTATACTATGTACCTCTCTACACCATATTCTATACTATGTACCACTATACACCATATTCTATACTATGTACCTCTATACACCATTTTCTATACAATGTATCACAATACAACATATTCTATACTATGTACCACTATACACCTTATTCCATACGATGTACCACTATACACCATATTCTATACTTTGTACCTCTATACAACATATTCTATACTATGTACCACTATACACCATATTCTATACTATGTACCACAATACAGCTCTACACCATATTCTATACTATGAACCACTATACAACACTACACCATATTCTATACTATGTACCACTATACAGCTCTAATCCATATTCTAAACTATGTACTACTTTTCACCATATTATATACTATGTACCACTATACACCATATTCTATTCTATGTACCACTATACAGCTCTACACCATATTCTATACTATTAACTATTGTACACCACATTCTGTACAATGTACCACTATACAGCTCTACACCATATTCCACTATACACCACATTCTATACTATGTACCACTACACCACATTCTATGCTATGTACCACTATGTACCACTATACACCACATTCTATACTATGTACCACTGTACACCATATTCTATACTATGTACCTCTATACAAAATATTCTATACTATGTACCACTATACACAATATTCTATACTATGTACCACTATGCAGCTCTACACCACATTCTGTACTATATACCACTATACACCATATTCTATAGTATGTAGCACTATGCACCATATACTATACTCCGCACCACTATACATCTCTACACCATATTCTATACTATGTACCACTATACAGCTATACACCACATTCTATACTATGTACCACTATACACCATATTCTACACTATGTACAACTATACACTACATTCTAAACTATGTACCACTATACACCATATTCTATACTATGTTCCACTATACAGTTCTTCACCACATTCGATACTATGTACCACTATACACCATATTCTATGTACCACTATACACCACATTCTAGACTATGTACCACTATACAGCATATTCTATATTATGTACCTTTATACACCATATTCTATACTATTTACTTCTATACACCATATTCTATACTATATACCACTATTAACCATATTCTATACAATGTACCACTATACACCATATTCTATACTTTATACAACTATACAGCTCTACCCCATATTCTATACTATGTACCACTATACACCATATTCTATACTATGAACCACTGTACAGCTATACACCATATTCTATACTATTTACAACTTTACACCATATTCTATATTATGTAGCTCTATACACCTCTACACCATATTCTATGCTATGTACCACTATACAGCTCTATACCACATTCTATACTATGTACAACTGTACAACTCTACACCATATTCTATAAAATATACTACTATAGACCACATTCTATACTAAGTACCACTATACACAATATTCTATACTATGTAGCACTATACACCACATTCTATACTATGTAACACTATACAGCTCTACACCACATTCTATACTATGTACGACTATACAAAATATTCTATACTATGTACCACTATTCAGCTCTACACCACATTCTATTCTATGTATCACTATACATCATTTTCTTTGTACCACTATTCACCATATTCTAGACTATGTACCACTATACCCCATATTCTATACTATGTACCACTATACACCATATTCTATACTACGTACCTCTATACACCATATTCTACACAATGTACCACAGTACACCATATTCTATACTATGTACCACTATACAGCACTACACCATATTCTATACTATGTACCACTATACACCATATTCTATACTATGTACCACTATACACCATATTCTATACTATGTACCACTATACACTATATTCTATACTATGTACCACTATACACCACATTCTATACTATGTACCATTGTACAGCTTTATACCACATTCTATACTATATACCACTATACACCACACTCTATACTATGTTCCACTATACAGCTCTACACCACATTCTATACTATGTTCCTCTATACACCACATTCTATACTATGTACCACTATACAGCTCTACACCACATTCTATACAATGTACCACAATACACCAGATTCTATACTATGTACCACTATACATCTCTACACCACATTCTATACTATGTTTCTATATACACCAAATTCTATACTATGTACCTCTATACACCATATTCTATACTATGTACCACTATACACCATATTCTATACTATGTATCACAAAACACCATATTCTATACTATGTACCACTAAACACCGTATTCTATACTATGTACCACTAAACACACCATATTCTATACTATGTACCTCTATACACCATATTCTATACTGTGTTCCACTATACACCATATTCTATACTATGTACCACTATACAGTTCTATACCAAATTCAATACTATGTACCATTATACAGCTCTACACCACATTCTATACTATGTACCACTATACATCATATTCTATTCTATGTAGCACTATACAGCTCTACATCACATTCTAAACTATGTACCACTATCCACTATACACCATATTCTAGACTATGTAATACTATACACCATATCCTAGACTATGTACCTCTATACACCATATTCTATACTATGTACCACTATACACCATATTCTATACTATGTACCACTATACACCACATTCTATACTATGTACCATTATTACGCTTTACACCACAATATATACTATGTACCACTATACAACATATTCTATACTATTTACCACTATACAGCTCTACACCACATTCTATAATATGTACCTCTGTACACTATATTCTATACTATATACCACTATACACCACATTCTATACTATGTACCACTATACACCACATTCTATACTATGTACCATTATACAGCTTTACACCACAATCTATACTATGTACCACTATACAACATATTCTATACTATGTACCACTATACAGCTCTACACCAAATTCTATACTATGTACCACTATACACCACATTCTATATTATGTACCACTATACACAATATTCTATACTTTGTACCTCTATATACCATATTCTATACAATGTACCACAATACACCATATTTTATACTATGTACAACTATACACCGTATTCCATACTATGTACCTCTATACACCATTTTCTTTACTATGTACCACTATACACCATATTCTATACTATGTACCACAATACAGCTCTACACTATTTTCTATACTATGTACCACAATACAACACTACACCATATTCTATACTATGTACCACTATACAGCTCTACACCATTTTCTATACTATGTACTACTATACACCTTATTCTATACTATGTACCACTATACACCATATTTTATACTATGTACCACTATACAGCTCTACACCACATTCTATACTATGTACCACTATACAGCTCTACACCGTATTCAATACTATGTACTGCTATACACCACATTCTATACTATGTACCACTATACAGCTCTACACCATATACCTCTATACACCACATTCTATACTATGTACCACTACACCACATTCTATACTATGTACCACTATGTACCACTATACACCACATTCTATACTATGTACCATTGTACACCATAATCTGGACTATGTACCTCTATACACCATATTCTATACTATGTACCACTATACACCATATTCTATACTATGTACCACTATACAGCTCTACACCACATTCTATACTATATGACACTATATATCATATTCTATACTATGTAGCACTATACACCATATTCTACACTCTGCACCACTATACAGCTCTACACCATATTCTATGCTATTTATCACTATACACAATACTCTATACTATGCACCACTATACATCTCTACACCAAATTCGATACTATGTACCTCTATATACCATATTCTATACTATGTAGCACTATACACCATATTCTATAATATGTACCACAATACAGCTCTACACCATATTCTATACTTTGTACCACTATACAACACTACACCATATTCTATACTATGTACCACTATACAGCTCAACACCATATTCTATACTATGTACCACTATACACCATATTCTATACTATTTACCACTATACACCATATTCTATACTATGTACCACTATACAGCTCTACACCACATTCTATACTATGTACCACTATACAGCTCTACACAGTATTCTATACTATGTACTACTATACACCACATTCTATACTATGTACCACTATACAGCTCTAAAGCATATACATCTATACACCACATTCTATACTATGTACCGCTATACCATATTCTATACTACGTACCTCTATACACCATATTCTACACAATGTACCACAGTACACCATATTCTATACTATGTACCACTAATACACCATATTTTATACTATGTACCTCTATAGACCATATTCTATTCTATGTACCACTATACACCATATTCTATACTATGTACCACAATACAGCTCTACACCATATTCTATACTATGTCCCACTAAACAACATATTCTATACTATTTACCACTATACACCATATTCTATACTATGTACCAATATACAGCTCTACAACACATTCTATACTATGTACTACTATACACCATATTCTATACTATGTACCACTATACACCATATTATATACTATGTACCACTATACAGCTCTACACCACATTCTATACTATGTACCACAATACACCATATTCTATACTATGTAACACTATACACCACATTCTATACTATGTATCATTATACGGCTCTACACCACATTCTATAATATGTACCACTATATACCACATTTTATACTTTGTACCACTATACAGCTCTAAACAATAATCTATACTATGTACCACTATACAGCTCTACACCACATTCTATACTATGTACCACTATACACCATATTCTATACTATGTACCACTATACACCACATCCTATACTATGTACCATTATACAGCTCTACACCACATTCTATACTATGTACCACTATTCACTATATTCTATACTATGTACCACTATACAGCTCTACACCACATTCTATACTATGTACGGCTATGCATCACATTCTATGTACCACTATACACCACATTCTAGAGTATGTACCACTATACACCATATTCTATACTATGTACCTTTATATACCATATTCTATACTATTTACCTCTATACACCATATTCTATACTATATACCACTATTAACCATATTCTATACAATGCACCACTATACAGCATATTCTATACTATATACAACTATACAGCTCTACCCCATATTCTATACTATGTACCACTATACACCATATTCTATACTATGAACCACTATACAGCTCTACACCACATTCTATACTATTTACCACTATACACCATATTCTATACTATGTACCACTATACACCTCTACACCATATTCAATGCTATGTACCACTATACAGCTCTATACCACATTCTATACTATGTACAACTGTACAGCTCTACACCATATTCTATACTCTATACTGCTATAGATCACATTCTATACTATGTACCACTATACACCATATTCTATACTATGTACCAATATACACCATATTCTATACTATGTACCACTATACAGCTCTACACCACATTCTACACTGTGTTCCACTATACACCACATTCTATGTACCACTATACACCACATTCTAGACTATGTACCACTATACACCATATTCTATAATATTTACCTTAATTCACCATATTCTATACTATTTACCTCTATACACCATATTCTATACTATATACCACTATTAACCATATTCTATACAATGTACCACTATACACCATATTCTATACTATGAACCACTATACAGCTCTACACCACATTCTATACTATTTACCACTATACACCATATTCTATACTATGTACCACTATACACCTCTACACCGTATTCAATGCTATGTAGCACTATACAGCTCTATACCACATTCTATACTATGTACAACTGTACAGCTCTACACCATATTCTATACTCTATACTGCTATAGATCACATTCTATACTAAGTACCACTGTACACCATATTCTATACTATGTAGCAATATACACCACATTCTATACTATGTAACACTATACAGCACTACACCACATTCTATACTATGTACCAGTATAATCCATATTCTATACTATGTACCACTATTCAGCTCTACACCACATTCTATTCTATGTACCACTATACACCATATTCTAGACTATTTACCTCTATACACCACATTCTATACTATGTACCACTATACACCACATTCTATACTAAGTACCACTATACACCATATTCTATACTTTGTACCTCTTTACACCATATTCTTTACAATGTACCACTTTACACCATATTCTATACTATGTACCACAATACACCATATTCTATACTATGTTCCACTATACAACATATTCCATACTTTGTACCACTATACACCATATTCTATACTATGTACCTCTATACACCATATTCTATACTATGTACCACTATACACCATATTCTATACTATGTACCACAATACAGCTCTACACCATATTCTATACTATGTACAACTATACAGCTCTACACCAAATTATATACTATGTACCACTGTACACCATATTCTATACTATGTACCACTATACACCACATTCTATACTATGTACCACTATACAGCTCTACAACACATTCTATTCTATGTACCACTATACACCATATTCTATACTAAGGAACACTATACAGCTCTACACCACATTCTATACTATGTCCAACTTTACAGCTCTACACTGTATTCTATACTATGTACTACTATACACAACATTCTATACTATGTACCACTATACAGCTCTACACCATATACCACTATACACCACATTCTATACTATGTACCACTACACTACACTCTATACTATGTACCACTATGCACCACTATACACCACATTCTATACTATGTACCACTA
Source organism: Taudactylus pleione (assembly GCA_031769625.1). Taxonomy (NCBI): domain Eukaryota; kingdom Metazoa; phylum Chordata; class Amphibia; order Anura; family Myobatrachidae; genus Taudactylus; species Taudactylus pleione. Next base: position 2,145 of record JAUIMM010002493.1, on the reverse strand, counting down.
TACACCATATTCTATACTATGTACCTCTATACACCGTATTTTATACTATATACCACTATACACCATATGCTATACTATGTACCACTATACAGCTCTACACCACATTCTATACTATATACCACTATACACCATATTCTATACTATGTAGCACTATACAACATATTCTATAGTACATACCACTATACAGCTCTACACCATATTCTATGCTATGTATCACTATACACAATACTCTATACTATGCACCACTTTACAGCTCTACACCATATTGTATACTATATACCACTATACACCATATAGTATACTATGTACCACTATACAGCTCTACACCATATTCTATACTATGTACCACTTTACAGCTCTATACCATATTAAATACTATATACCACAAAACAGCTCTATACCATATTCTATACTATATGCTACTATACACCATATTCTATACTATGTACCACTATACAGCTTTATACCACATTCTATAGTATGTACCATTATACAGCTGTAAACCACATTATATACTATGAACCACTATACACCATATTCTATACTATGTACCACTATACACCATATTCTATACTATGTACCAATTAACAGCTCTACACCACATTCTATACTATGTACCACTATACATCATATTCTATACTATGTAACACTATACACCACATTCTATACTATGTACCATTATACAGCTCTACACCACATTCTATAATATGTACCACTATATACCACATTTTATACTATGTACCACTATACAGCTCTAAACAAGATTCTATACTATGTACCACTATACAGCTCTACACCACATTCTATACTATATACCTCTATACACCATATTCTATACTATGTACCAATATACACCATATTCTATACTATATACCACAATACACCACATCCTATACTATGTACCATTATACAGCTCTACACCACATTCTATACTATGTACCACAATACACCATATTCTATACTATGTAACACTATACACCACATTCTATACTATGTATCATTATACGGCTCTACACCACATTCTATAATATGTACCACTATATACCACATTTTATACTTTGTACCACTATACAGCTCTAAACAATAATCTATACTATGTACCACTATACAGCTCTACACCACATTCTATACTATGTACCACTATACACCATATTCTATACTATGTACCACTATACACCACATCCTATACTACGTACCATTATACAGCTCTACACCACATTCTATACTATGTACCACAATACACCATATTCTATACTATGTACCACTATACAGCTCTACACCACATTCTACACTGTGTTCCACTATACACCACATTCTATACTATGTACCATTATACACCATATTCTAAACTATGTTCCACTATACAGCTCTTCACCACATTCTATACTATGTTCCACTATACACCATATTCTATACTATGAACCACTATACAGCTCTACACCACATTCTATACAATGTACCACTATACACCATATTCTATGTACCACTATACACCACATTCTAGACTATGTACCACTATACACCATATTCTATAATATTTACCTTTATACACCATATTCTATACTATTTACCTCTATACACCATATTCTATACTATATACCACTATTAACCATATTCTATACAATGCACCACTATACACCATATTCTATACTATATACAACTATACAGCTCTACCCCATATTCTATACTATGTACCACTATACACCATATTCTATACTATGAACCACTATACAGCTCTACACCACATTCTATACTATTTACCACTATACACCATATTCTATACTATGTACCACTATACACCTCTACAGCATATTCAATGCTATGTACCACTATACAGCTCTATACCACATTCTATACTATGTACAACTGTACAGCTCTACACCATATTCTATACTCTATACTGCTATAGATCACATTCTATACTAAGTACCACTGTACACCATATTCTATACTCTATACTGCTATAGATCACATTCTATACTAAGTACAACTGTACAACATATTCTATACTATGTAGCAATATACACCACATTCTATACTATGTAACACTATACAGCACTACACCACATTCTATACTCTATACTGCTATAGATCACATTCTATACTAAGTACCACTATACACCATATTCTATACTATGTACCAAT